>JANHFO010000848.1:83313-93542 GCA_032468095.1 Pareas carinatus
TTTAGTTTTGTTATATTAAATAGGTGCCTTTTATATTAATAAAATTAAAACTTCCAGTAGCTTCACAGATTACATGCCTCTATTTTCTTTCCAAAAATTCAATTTTCTTCAAAATTCCCTTAGAGGAGCACGAGTACTGGAAGCTAGTGCATTTATAAAACAAATGAAATACAGAAACTACAAACTTTTCAAAATTAATTAATCCAGAAGGAAGAACGAACATGTCACACCACTTGAATTATATAATTGGTGATAGTGGTGATAAGAAATGTTATTCCCTCCAAAGATGATCTTCTGAGAAGGTTATAGACTTGTTTAAAAACAAGACTGGTGTTCTATGAAAGGAAAAACATATGACTTGACTATGGATGGAGTTTTCAGTGAAAAACATGTGTGAAAGAAAAGAATTAAGAATCTCTCTCCACATGTAGTGTACAGTAGCTTCATGTCAAACTGCAGTCTTAATCAGTTAATTTATTAAAATGAAATAAATTAGAAAAAGAATTAGAGAAAAACAAATTGCCAGATTATATTCACACCACAGATATCTGACATGGTTTCTGTTAGATTGTTCTTGATGTTGAGCAGATATGCATTTCTTGACTCTAAAGAGCCTGAACACCCAGCAAAAGCTTCCAGCCTCCAAACTATATACATCCTACTGGATGCTTCTGAGCATATAAAGATAAGACAGTTGCCAGAGAATGTGGATGTCTATGGAATTATTCCAGTGGCTGGACACCACTACAAATATAATTTCAGACTGACTGTATCATGTAGGAATTTTGATAAATACGAAAGTAACTTTTAATGGCAATAATGTATTCAATCAACTGTTTCCATCATGCTGCATGAGTTCAACAGAGCTAAAAGTATTTTGCTGCTGATTTTAGTTTGTACTCAGTGTCCGATGTATTTCACCATAGTGTCCAACAATAGTCAGCCAGCATTGCTGGATTCCAGTTGCTTGGATACGATTTTTGCATTGCGGTAATGTCCTGGTGAATTTTTTCACCATCCTCATCATTGACTAAATCGAAGTTTTTTTAGGAAAGAAGTTCAAGTGTGAATGCCAAAAATGCAGTGACATATTACACTTCCTGGTTTCAAATGTAAGGGGTTTGGCAACCAACTGAATGTAGTTTGGTGCTCTGTAATTTCAAAGAAAATTCTCAATCACATTCTTGAATGCTTTCAGATGATTTTATCTGGTCCCACTAACAGATCTTTGAATCACTTGTGTTATATCTGATCTGTGGACCAACACAAATGTCTTCCTTAAGCTTGGCATCAGTTATATTTGGAAATAACAAAAACTTTCACTTTCTTCATTGCTTTCACAAAAATTTTGATCGCTCTGAGTTTTATGTAAAGTGGAGGCAAAAATATTTGGTCAAGAAGTGGTTCATGGGCCATATTTTTCTGTCCAGGAATCACTCTTTCAGAGTGACCATTTCTTTTTAATGTAATGTCTCTTGCATGACTATCTATTTGCATATTTAAGAACAATACTTGGTATATAGCTGCAGTCCAAGCAGAAGAGCAATTAGTTTGAAATATTCACAGACATTTCAATTATACGTTGTGTACTGGATGTGCTTCAACAACATTTCCATGTTTTTGTATGTTTCTTTCATGTGTGCAGCATAGCCAAAATGTGTTATGTTTACATCCATTGGTAGTCGATTTTCATGATTAATAGCCAAAAATCTATAAGATATACCTCAAAGTGTTCAGGAAGCAAAATCTTTCTTGTTCAGCATGATTGTTGTTGTTGATACTGAAGACAAATTATATTTATACAGTAATGGTTGATCTGGAACTTACCCATATAAAAATATTCTGGGGAGGCCTCGTTGGTTGCTAAATCTCTTATTACGTTTCCAAACCGCAGCCATAGCCCAAATCCAATAACAGCTGAACCTGCCAACTAGAAAATCAAAGCAAAGGTTAAGTGCTGAAGGAAGATGGGTGATAAGCACACGGTACTTTGTTCCTGGAGACTCTCACAGTTCTTATTCCAGAGCCCCGTCTTCTCCCTACAGTACACAGATGGTGAATGCCATTGACAGGCATTCATCAGGATTTATGAACCCTTTGGGGCCAGAGGATCCTTTGAAACTCTTATAAAACTACAGACCCTTTCTCATGAAAATATGCGTACCATATATACTTGCAGATAGGTCTATCCATTGATAGGCCAACTCTCAAAATGTTCGTATGTTTTAACTTCCACAATTACCTTATCTGCAGGAAATCAACAGATTTTTCATTTTTCATGGTATTTTGGTTAAAAAATTGAGGGTCAATTTATCCATAAGTTGGGCTTATATATGGGATACATGTTCAGGATATATGGGTAATTTAATATATATATATATTACCGTAAATTTTGGAGGTGTATTTTGGTACAATTGCAAATTATTTGTAATTATATAATATAGAAGTTACATTTGTATTACAAAGGAAACTATTATATTTAAATTGTTAAATATTCTTAAAAATGATATACATATAATATACAATAGTAATGTGTCTACTTCTTTATTACTCCATTAACTGAATAACTCCATTAACTGAAGGAGTGTGGTGGTTCACGAGGTTAGAATGCTGTGCTGACAATCGGCAGGCTTGTGTTTGAGACCCGGTTGGTGCCATGGGGGAGGGTGAGCTCCCGTCCCATCCTCCAGCTCCTGCAGATCCAACAGTTTGAAAATGGAAGACTACAAGTAGATAAGTGCCATAAGTACCACTTTGGTGGGCAACTTTACAGGGACACAAAAGGAGTCCCAACCTGGGTACCCCCCAGGCAGTGTTGATGTCACTGGCAAATCTTTTCACCATGGAAGCACCAAAGCGCAAACATGGAAGTAGAAAGAGTAGTAACTGAATAACAAGATACTAAAAATAGTCTTCAATTTATGATCATAATTGGTACTGGAATTTTAGTCATTAAGTGAAGTAGTGATTCAATGAGCAATTACATAACAGGACTATATTTTACAACCATTTTTATTGCAGTTCTTAAGTGAATCCAGCTTCCCCAATTGACTTTGCTTGTCAGAAACTGGCTGGGAGTCAAAACTTGTGGTTGCAAGATGATGCAACCCTTATAAATGCGAGCCAGTCACTAAGCGCTAAATTGAGATCACATGTCTGCAGGTTGATGATGTGGTTGCAATTTCAAGGACAAGTTATAAATCCCTGTTTTCCAGGCCATCACAACTTCAAACCAAAATTATTAATACATATGGCTAAATTAATTGCACGTTTCTTTTAGCCATATAACCTTTTTGGTAGCAGAAACTAATATACACTGGATTTGGCATTTTTATCCATTGAGTCCTTCCCAAGAATCTGTGACAGGTAAATGTTGTTATTCAGTAATTTAATGCAGAATGTAAGCCATTTCAAATAAAGCTGCCTTTTGCAATTGACTGGTGGTGATTTTGTCAAGTGGTGATTCAGATGTTTTGAGATTGCACCACGCAAGATGCCTATCACTATTGGCATTATCTTTGGTTTCTTTTTCTATTCAGTTTCTATTTCTATTTGCAGATCTTTATATTTTGTTATTTTCTCCAGTCCCCCCCTTCTAGTCTGTGCCTCCATCAAACTGCTTCTTGAAGCTAAGGCTATAAATACACATTTTGTCTCACATATCCTTTTAAAATGCCCACTGTTGGATGTGGTGATCCAAGGGTTCGCAAAATGAGACGGAGCCAGTCCAAGTGCAACAACTTTTGTTCAATACAGAGAACAAACAGGATGAAACCGAGCGTGGCAGTTTGACAGCCCTTTATAAGGGAGTTCAAACTGTTAGCTCGCCAATCAGCAACTGTGGGTGTTCCCAAGGCTGGGGAATGCCCATTAATATACAACACTCCTTCTTACCCAGATGGCTCCTTAACTGATCTGCATAGTGTAGTCACACAGGTGGGCGGGGTGTTTGAGGATGCGGGCGGACCTGCGCAGATCAGATGATGAGCTGTCGGCTGGGAGAGAGGACATGCCCGTTGCAGACTCCGAGGTCCCAGATGGAGGCCTTAGGTAGCCTCCGGTCGAGTCCTCGGTTCCAGCTGTGGGTGGATGAGCGAATCTTGGGTGAGATATTCCCTCTTCTCCTGGTGAGTAACATACGTACTCCTCACCTTCGGTTCCTGAGGGTATTAATGGGGCGGTGTTAGTGCAAGTCCGCGAGGGTTTCTGGGAACTGCCCTGGTTTTCTGGTGGTGGATTTTGGGTGACTTCGATGTTAGTATGGGGTCGGCCCCTTAGTTGGTCTATATGCTGCCTCCATGTGTGGCCGTCTGACAGGGACACTACATAGCTTTTGAATTTAGCGCTTTCGGCATTGTCAGTAGTTTGACAGCTTGGCTCGGTGCGGCTGTCAAAACTGCCGTGCGAAAAAAGCGGCAGCTTTTGAATTTAGCGTTTTTGGGAGACCGGCTCGCTGTGGCTAGAAGTCTGTGTGGCCGTCTGCTGTAGCTCCCATACCTGTAGTTCTGTGGTCCCCCACTTCGTCGCCAGTGTTGGATGTGGTGATCCAAGGGTTGGCAGAATGAGACAGAGCCAATCCAAGTGCAACAACTTTTATTAAATACAGAGAACAAACGGGACAAAACCGAGCGTGGCAATTTGACAGCTCCTTATAAGGGAGTTCAAACTGTTAGCTCGCCAATCAGAAACTGTGGGCATTCCCAAGGCCGGGGAATGCCCGTTAATATGCAACACCCACTATACACACACTGACAGTTAGAGCTAATGCCTCTGCTCTTGAGTCTGAGAAGCTCCACTTATGAAAAGGAGATTGAAATATTCTTTCTAAATGATCAATACTCAAGGTTTTTTTAAAGTTTAATAAAGCTATTGCCTTTATGGCTACTCCTTTCTCATTGTCAACATGCTAGTTTTTTTAAAATTTTGTTATGAAAGCCCCGGCCATTCTTTGATTATCATAAAGACTTATCATAAAGAGACAAATATGCCTCTTCCAATTAAATGAAATGGAGGAGGGGAGAAGGACAGAAAGAGATAGAGAGAGAGAAAAGGCAATCCCATTTTCTTTCATAGCACAGGGTGACTGAACAAGAAACAATGGCTAGTGCTTTTGCAAAGCCAAACAACTCACCACTTTGTACTGCTGTTGGAATCCCAGCTGCAGCTGAGTGACACCAACCTCACAAATCTGTACTTCTTTACACTGCAGTAGAGTTATGTCTCACCCCTTTGAGAAAGGACAGCATCCCCCTCTGAGGTAGAGATGGGCCTATATCAAGCTTGGAATATGTCCTTTCAGTTTTACTGGATTGGTACAGATATAGGATCACTAGTTCTGTCCTAATGCCAGGAATACATGATGTCATCCTCCATAGCTCACAGGTGACTAGGAGACTAACAGATTTTTCCCTCTATGCATCAAAAGTAGTGTTTTCTGACTTGTGCCAGCACCAACAATACTTTGTTTCATCCTCTTCATTTCATTTCATTATAGGCAAATGCTACCACTACAATTGACTGACATGTGCTGTGTCAGGAAACCTCTTGTGTCCAGTTGTTATCCCCTAGGGCCATTTTATTGTGGGATTGCTGGGTTGTCTGGCCCCTCCTGGGTGGATCTCAATTGGGTGGATCTCAATTGGTGAGATTTTTCTCCTCCTTACTTCACTTCAAACAAGTTTTGTACAAGTTGGTGAAAAGTGAACAGCTTGATACAACTTGTGCAATTTGATACAAGTTTCAGAGTAGTGAAAGGATGTACATTAAAAAAAAGTTCATAGGTGGATAACAAAAGACTGACTATTCTTTTCTAACAAGTTAATGGGTGGAATAGTGAAAATGCCCAAATGATCAGAAGAATGGAAAAACAATACATTTGTTTCTTTTTCACAGATCTGCCAGTAGACATACCAGACAGAAAAGCTAGGTAACATCTTTAGTACTAGAAGGGAAAGGGATTTGTTCTTTTGTTTATATATAGTGGCTTGCCCTATCAGCATTAGTGAGAGTATACTTTTCTCCTTGGTATCCTTGATTGAACTGTTGTTTCCTGCTTCATTGTTTGTCTGGAGTTAATCTTGGCATTAATCCCTTGTAATCTGTGTGTTGATAGCTGGTGAGGAGGTGCTCTGGTCTTTATGTTTCCTTTTTAACATTTTTTTAAAATGGTATATATACTGTATATTTTTTACATCTATGTGCCTGTTAATAGCTGATTTACTTGAGTTCCAAACTGTCAGGAATTCTTTTGTACTTTGGGATTTAGCTTGATATAGAATGTTCACAGTTTCCCAGTTGAAACTATGGTTAAGTCTATTCATGAGCTGTGAAATTAAGGAGTTTTTATTGTGTCTTCTGACTGCTGGTTGGTTTTCATGGATATGCTCTTCTAATCGTCTACGTATCTGTCCTACACAGTGGCTGTTACAGTTCTTACGCAGTATGTTGAGGATGACTCCTGTTTTTTTCTTTTTGGGCTACTGGGCCTTTTGGGAGGCTTTAGTTGCTTTTTGTACTATTATTATACCATGCGGTTGGTTGTTTCCGAGGTGTTTGTGATTTATAACACTAACTTTTTCATAGCTTTAAATACAAGCACTGCCATACATGAAAAACCTGATTTAAAATAATAGCTTCTGTTATATTATTCATAAACCATTCATAAACTTATTTATAAATAATTATTTATTCCAATTATTCTCCACACTTATGAACTCCATACTTATTGTCCAAAGGCAGGACAAGAAGCAGTGGGTAGAAACTCACTAAAGAGAAATCCAACCTAGAACTAAGGAGAAATTTCCTGACAGCAAGAACGGTTAATCAATGAGACAGCTTGCCTCCTTGAATTGCAGCCACTCCATCCCTGAAGGTTTTCAAGAATATACATTTTATAAGGATTCCGGCCTTGACCAGGGTGGAGGGGCCTCAAAGATTCCTTCAAACCCTATGATTCTACACCTCTTTTGCATATGAAACCATTCATCATTTCAAGATTCAGATTTATAGATATTGTATCTTTATAGTTTTTGTCTTACAGTATTTGATTAGGCCTCAGAAATCATTGTTGACCCAGATTTATCAGTGCAGTATGATTTTCCTCCTGCCCACTGCAGTTACCTTATTTTTTCCACACATATCAGAGCACTTTATTTGTATCAAATACATAGTATGAATGGGTTGCTATTTCTTGAGAAACAATAAATAACTTTCCAAAAATAAAAAAAAATGTGTTACTATCTATAAAGTTTACCCTCAAAAGGACATGATTCTAATGGAACAAAATGTTTGAATCCAAATTAGTCTTGTTGGCTTATCCAGGCAGAAACCTGCTTGGAGAGCTAAGCTTTTCTAATGCCTTCAAAAGAGACTTCTATTTTTTCCCAGTGATATGATTACTAATTCCCTGAACATAGTAAAAAAAAAATTCCAATTCCCTCAACTGCAACTTAATATGTTTATTTTGCTTATAGAAACAGAAATCCTTGGTGGGTAGACACCCAAACATTACCCAGTTGTACAAGCAGAAAACTTGTCCAAATAGATTCTTATTGCAACTATTTCTCACACAACACTATGGTTCTTTCACACTCTGCTACCCTACTAAGCTGTAAAAGCAACTAGAACCTCCCTACTATGCAAGTTATTTTGTCTGGCCCCAGGGAAGTTTTGATAATAAATTTTATCTAAGGTAATCCTTGTCAAGAAAACTGCAAGCAAGTTGCTGAAAATGTGTCTGTTACAAAATCAACCTTTGCCAAGTACTACATCGAAAGGGATCTCAGATTTCACCGGAAAATGAGAGGTTTATTCACTTAATGATTCCAATCACCACAATTCTCACAGGACCCTACCAAGGCAAATATGCGGTCCATTTAAAGTGGAGCAGACGATCAAATCTCTTCACTTAAGACAGTGTTTTTAAACCTTGGCAACTTTAAAATGTATGAACTCTTTAAATCCCAGAATTCTTCAGCCAGCACTTACTGCGGAATTCTAGCAGTTAACATCCATACATGTTAAAGTTGTCAAGATTGAAAAGGCCTGTCTTAAGATCTGAGATGCAAAGATTCTCTTTCTTTTAATACAGGCCTTTCATCACAAAGAACCTCAAGCAGATTTTTCCTTCAATGTTCTCATTAATACAGTAAAATGGAAATTAAATACGGACAGGGTAAGCGACTAGTATATAAAATATGAGCAAACCCCACTCCTTTCTAGCACGGATGCTGCCTAATTTGGTAATGAAACCTCTGCCAGAAAGCAACTAAGCTCAGAAAGCATCAGGGACCCCACAGTTCAATCCTGACCTACAATATTCTCTAACATTGAGAGATGTAAATAGCTAGATTAATAGAAAAGACATACTTTCCGTCACACAGTCCCATTATTCCTATTTGTGATAAAACAATCTATATCTTTTTGTTTCTTTTTTAAACTGGCCAAATCTTTCACTCAAAACCCTGTTTTCTATTAAAGTTTCAGGCACAATTTCTTCACTCTCATTCCACAACTACCCACATTCTGTGCACCAACTGCAACTAACTTTGTGCATAATGCCTTTTCTTCAAGTTGCCCAGCGCAGCATGCAAGAATCCTGTCCCTCATATTTTACCCTCACAAAAAGCTGGTTTAAAGTAGGAGGTTGGTTTATCCATGAGAATTCAGATGATTAAGGAATAGATGTATTGAAATTGGTATTTTCAACCTTAGACAAATATTCTAGTCAGTGTAACCCCCCCTCTCTCACACACAGACACACATAAACACAGAGTCATAAATGAGGTACAATTTGAGAAATTAAATTTGATCCTGCAAAGGTCTTCTGTTACAAATATCCATTTTCATGTATTTGGAACTTTTTAAAAAATCATTCGGCAACATTTTTTTCCTGGATATTTACTACTTATTTTATAGAATCTATTTCACTACTTATTTAGAACAATTTGTCCTTCCTGTTTCTTGTTAATTTGCACAATTTGCCTATTTAATATAAGAATATAACCGGAAGAGAAAGAATTTGTCAATACTGAAAGACTCCATTACCTCATCACAAATCAAACAAAAAAACAACAACCATTCTTATGGCAATTTCATCATTATATTCTTAGAAAAACTGAGGAATGAGCAGGGGCTAAGCTCTGCTTTTTGAAAATCCAGTGTAGGAGTACTTTCAGCATGCACTAAGGTTGGTTAAATGTCCAGTCAGGTCCACACCAATTACTCTAGGCATGTGCAGACATGTAATGAACCTCTTTTGCAGATCTGAAATCATTGGGACGATGTATCTCTGCTCAGCTGCAGACTTGTAGATAATCAGAAGTTGAAAACTTACTATCTTTAATTTTATTTGAGAAAGGCTCAAAAGCGGGAATGCTGCTCTGTTTATTTTTTCCTTTAAGGCAGTATCTGTGTTTCTAATTATAGTTATATGTCTTTAACTTTCAGAAAAGGAAAAAAGGCAATCTGTAACTCCACCCTTCTATTTAAATTGGTGTGTGGGACTGTCCTTCCAGTTAAACTTTACAAAAACAAGTGTCTTTAACTTTCAGAAAAGAGTAGATTTAAATATTCTCCCCCCCTTGCTTTTTAGGCACTGATTTTAAAACTCAGTATAACTTAAAATATAGCTTTATTACGGCTTTAGTTATTTCAAAAGAGCACAAAACGGGGTGAAGATTATCTGTGGATGATATATTCAAAAGAAGAGTTATGTTAATCATTAATTTTAGGGCAGTTTTAATGACATTAATTAGGGTTAGACCTAGTCAAAAATAAATAAATGAATGAATGAAGGCTGTAGCTTTATTTTTCATGCATTTTAGCAATGATTTTAAAAAACTTCAAAGAAAAACTTCATTAGAGCTTTCTTTATTATAAAAGTGCACAAATTAAGGGTTGCTTAAAAATAAAGGTTTCCAGTACAGTTACTAACTGCTATAGAGGTCAATGTACATCAGAGGAAAGTTTGCTTAATCATTAACTTTAGGGCTGGCAAACAGCTGTTCCTGATGGCATTGAATAGCTTCATATCCAACAGGCAGGTGACCTGGTGACATGCCATTAGGTGGAGTTTATTTTGATGATGTCACTGATTAAACAAACAGATAAGCTCTATATACTCTATAGCAGTGATGGCAAACCTTTTAGAGACAGAGTGCCCAAACTGCAACCCCAAAGCCACTTATTTATTGTAAAGTGCCAACACAGCAACATATGCCCCCCATGGC
>JANHFO010000848.1:97122-117492 GCA_032468095.1 Pareas carinatus
AGCTCATGAAAACCCCAAATTCACAATCTCAGAAAATTAGAATATTACAGGAAATCAATAAAACAAGGATAAATATCGTACCTCTGAAATGTATAAGCATGCGCATGTACTCAGTACTTGGTTTGTAAAACCTTATTTTTCTTCCCATTGAATTTCATTTTGTTAAAAAGGACCTACTGTTTAAGTCTGTCAAGATTGTTCTAGATCTTGACCCTATCTTTTAAAGTATTGACTACTCTTCCTAGCTTGGTGTCATCTGCAGATTTGATGAGTTTTCCTACTATTTCCTCATCTAAATTGTTTTTGAATATGTTGAAGATTACTGGGCCTAAGACAAAACCTTGGGATACCCCATGCATAGTTCTCTTTCTGTAGATATAGTTCCATTGAGGACTACACATGTGACTTCTCAGCCAGTTACAAATCCATCTGGAGGTGATGCTGTCTATTCCACAATTTTCTATCTTACCAAGAAGTAAGTGGTGGTCTACTTTGTCTAATGCCTTACTGAAGTCCAAGTATACTATGTCCACAGCATTTCACTGGTCACTAATTATTCTCTTTGTCAAAGAATACAGCAAGTTTTGTTTTGCATGAGCTGTTTTTGATAAACCCACATTGGCGTCTAGTAATAGTTTTGCTTGTTTCTAGGTCTTCGCAGATCTGTTGTCTGATTATTTTTTCCAGGATCTTGGAAGTGATGCAAGATACATCATTTCTTACTATTAATACAAATGTTGAGTCCAACCATAATAAAGTGAAGAAAAGTAAATTTCTTGCTGCATGTGAGTCAGTTCAACAGGAAGCTGACAAAAAACCCCAAGCTGAATATGAAAGCTTCTTGTTAATGAACGGGATTTTCCAGCGCTTTTAGTTTTTATAATCTATTAATTATCTTTTGAGAGAGATTATTGTAAGATCGTGCCTGAGATGGAAATAGAGAATTGCTCCTCCTTAAAAGCAGGTGATACATCTATTCAGATATAGTACTTCACTATAGGTTCTATATACCTATTGAATAGTAACTTTCCTGTTTCTTATTATCTGATTATATCTTTTCATTCTGCTACATCTCTTTCAATCTGATAACAATGTTAAACATTTATGCTTATTTTAATCTGTTTATTACTGTGCACTGCTTTAATAATTTATATGCATGAAATAATATGCAGACATTGTAAGTATAGGCTGCGATAAATAGGTCTAACATTTCAATTGTGGTGTCTTGTTTAATTTTTGTCTCACATTTTCTTCAGAAAATGCTGAAGGGAATATATGTGCTTTTCTCCTCCATAGCTGATCCCCATTAACAATTGATGTGTTCATTAATAGAACACAATTGATGCATTCTCATAACATACTATGTTCAAGTCAATAAACCAAATAGTATGGCTTCACAAAATGGTCTGATACACATGAAGAGCTAAAGTGATAGCTTTTTCCCCACAACACTCTGAGGTATGCATTATTTAGCTCTATTTTAGCCTGATTGTATGAATCTGAGCATGTATGTTTTTTCCTTACAATAATCCATGAGAGGGAAAGGTGGAGAGAGGAATCCATAGATTTACCTAGTGAGTGTAGTGTCATGACTGATTAGATATTGATTCTGGATGTGGGTCTGATTTTTTTCCAATCCTGGTCTGGTATTGCAGGCACCACTGTCTGCATGCAATTAACCCAGGGACCTATTCTGGTAATGAGTGGGATGCAAGACTATCATGAAAAGATTATATGAGAGTACTGGTTTCTTAATGTGGTGTTTTTCAGCTCTGTGGTGATTTTGCTACTCTGAATTTCTCTGCATATGACACATTATAATTTAGACAATACAGATACATTTGCTAAGTAATCTAATAAAGGAGAGTTTTCAGATTGTATCTTGGAAATCCCTATAGCTATTTATGAAAAGACCCATAATACCAAAATAGTTCCCCCAAAATAAAGTTTTTCAGTTGCCTTGTTTCCTTGCTCATGCACAAGGTTAAGAAAAATTGAGGTATACTGAAAGAAAGGCACTTAGGATAAGGGGAACAATTATAAGCACTTCCCATTAGCATCTACCATTTTTATTTCCTTTCAGAAATTCTTTGTGAAATGTGGTCTTTAGCAGATACACTAATATTGAAAGAAAATTTACTGTCTACCATAGTGCAATAAAATGAACTCTACTAAATATGGGTGGCAAAACTCCGGATGTCCGCTAGTTGCTCACCCTCCTTGTACTTGAAACATATGAGGGTATGAAATGTGTTGCTTTGATGTCAGGGGCTGGTGTTGTCCTTTCTATTTTAGTGTGGGTAAATTAATGTTTTCCTAACATTATCTGCTAAGTGGGGAAAAATTGACCAAATACCAATGGGTGGGTGCTTGGAATGACATGTTTCACCCCTAATAAATTGCCTTAATAACACGAGCCAGTAGTTCATACCTGTGACTCATCAGGATGTTTTTGAATACAGATAAACCTTTGCCCTTAAATAGTGTGGCTGACAGGTTGCAGAGTTGGAAAAGACTAAACCTGACTAAATTTTCACAGAGGATAAGGAGAGGCAGTTGAGAGGAACACTGTCCCACTGCGGGATCTCTTGCTGGAAAGATCAGATCTAAACACCAGAAACTTCAATTTAGGGTCCTAAAAACATGCTGTAGCCTTCAAGCCTGTGACAATGGTGTCATTACTCAGTGGTAGAGCAAATGCAGTGAATGGCCTGAAAGTACAAGCAGCAACCCTGGGCTCTTCAAAAGTAAAGGGTTTGCTCAGAGTGAATCACTCTCTCTTAAGAGGTAAAAAGCACCAGTTGTGGTACCTCTGTATAAAAGATTTGGGCAGATAGCGAGTGATAGAAATCATGATAGATGTATTAACTATTATTCCTTCTGCTTATGTAAATGCCTGAAATTTAGTTTGCTTTTTGACTCTTCTTTACATTTGTTCTGATTTGCATTCTGGTCTCTGCTGTTTTAAATCCTATGTTGGACTTGGATCACCTTCTTCTTTCTCTACATTATAAGTATCTTTTGGATTCTTGCTTTTGTTTTTCATTGCATTCTTTAAAATCTTTATAGGCTTGGCAATATCTTTTTGGTGCATGTTCTGAGAACAGAGCTGCAGATATATTTGCATTTACTACATAGATTCCTAATCCATTAAAAAACAAAAGCATATAGTTTTATATATATATAAGTACATATATATGTGTGTATGTATGTGTATATCTTTGTCATTTAAACCTTTTCTTACCTCTTTTTTTGAATCATCTTAGCTTTGAGATTGGGTGGCTAAAACATTTTTACTGGCCTTTGTAACTTTCCTTAGATCTGGGCATTGTGCCATTGTCTCCATTTGAATAATCCAGTCTTGTCCCTTGGACAGGACAAAGACCCACCTTATTTTTTCAGTTTGTCTTGGCTTTAATTAATGAATATTTTCTTTGTGGTCTAAATGCATGGAAAATTAAAGCTTTGGCTTTCCCCCCTAAACACAAATAAATATGATATGCTTCTAAGATTGCTTTCAGTGGCATATAGCTATACCTCTGATCAAATGTGTTTTGTGTTTATTTTTTTAAAAAAAATACCTCATAGCTATAAGTTACCACAATTACTGTTATTAAGATAGAAACTTGTGGTTTCATTTTCCATTCTTGTGAGTCAGGCCAACCAGATTGTTATTTCTAAGAAGTATCTGTTTTCAAAGTCTGCCTGTGCACATATATCACAGGTCACTATTCTTACTAAAAATGTACAGGCTTAAGAACTTGAGTAAGGGTTGTGGATTCCAACGAGTAGGTTTTTGTCTGAGCATGCAAAGGACGCCATCGAAATTGAGTGGAGGGGATCTCAACATGAAACTCTATCATTTAATTTTCTTAAATGATGAAGAATTTGGTGCAGTTTTTAATGAAGGAAAAGTCAAATCTGCAACTTAAATAAGCACTTGAAAGTTCTTCTCTATTATAAATGATCCTGTTCACAAAATACCTAATTAAGATAAGATGGTAAGATATCACCGTCATTTATATTGTTTATAGAAAAAGTAGCTCATTTGAGTAGCAATGAAGAATTCAACTTATGTTTTACCCAGTGGAGAGACTGACTTGTTTTCCTAGAAGAATATATCATGCAAGATATATAGCTGTATGACATTTTCCATGAACAACCTCCTTGTGCTTCACCTGAATGAGTCTGTAGATGCTGGGGTAGCTGCCATCAAATAAAAAAAGCTTTCAGTGTAATATGTGAGACTTGCAACCAATGAATAGTGACCGAAGTGATGCCAGTAGCTCACAGACAAACTTGTTTATCAGAGCTGTGTTCTAGAAATGACTATAAAAAGACATCCAGGGCAGTCCAACTCAAACACTGGATGTGGGTAGGCAGGAGCCAAATTGTGAAAGACAAAACCTGGATGGAAAAAAGAGTCTCTGTTCGGTCTAGACTGTTAACATGTTCTTTGATAAATCCCTTTGTCTGCTATTTATAGACAACATTGCATTGAAGTCTGATCTCTTAGTTTAATTTTAAGCATTACTGGGAGATGATTCTAAAACAATATTCTTTTTCCTTGTAAGAGATTATGATTTTCTTTTGGTGACTACAGCCTTTGCTTTATGTAGCTGATATTAGGAATTCTGGGCTTATCCCGACATCGTCCTGATTAAGACGTCCATGTGCCTCAGAAATGTTTTTACATGCTTTGTTCCCATGTTGTTGCCTTTATCTCATTCTAAGCCTACTGCATATGTATGTTAAAGTCATCTTTGGCTACTCAGTTCTAAGCACTGTTTCTACCTTCTCTTGACAAATTTTTGCCATGGATACAGCCTGGAATTGATGATTTGATTAAGGCAGTAACCCACAATAATGCCTGGCAAATACTTTTTATATTCACAGATTAAGCACACTCACACCTTGGAAAGGCTGATGAAACATTTGTGAAATCCACATAACTGAGGAGTACCCAGACTGAAGAAGATTGACTGTATTTTTACATTCAAAATGCTAATGATGCAACTCTAATAATTAAACAACTAATTTAGTCTACTTATTTATTTTACAGAGGAAATGCATAGCATTCTTACCCTTAATCTCCATATATTCATATTTCTCTGGTACAAATCATTTGGTTTGTTCATTTCTGTTTTCATAATACTC
Organism: Pareas carinatus; assembly: GCA_032468095.1. Classification (NCBI taxonomy): domain Eukaryota; kingdom Metazoa; phylum Chordata; class Lepidosauria; order Squamata; family Pareidae; genus Pareas; species Pareas carinatus. Next base: position 102,280 of record JANHFO010000848.1, read on the forward strand.
CTTTGTACTGTAACTAAATAATGCAAAAATCTCATTCTCCACCTCTAAGAATTTTATTTTGAAGATTTTCTAAATGAAATTCTCTTTAATGTAATGAATGAGAAACAATAGAAAAATACAGGAAAGCTTTGTCCAGCACCCATTTTATTTTACCTGTGTGTGAAATAGCATGAAGCGAAGGGGGTTGGATCAGAGAAGCTCTTGGCAAGATGGAGAGATGGAATTTGAAAGTGGCTCATCTGAAATTTATCTCAGTGGTTTTTTTTGCTCCAGAACCACCGTAAGATTTCACATTTTCAATGCCACAAAATTTGATTAAAAGAATATGGTATCAGATGCTGGTCAAGATAACTGTACTATATAATTGTTAACAGGAACAATACATTAGTTGAGATACACTTGCTAAGGAATGCATTTCTTACTGCTTTGGAACTAAGGCTTCTTTTAGCTTCTTTGCTAGATACCAAAGTATAAACATAAATTTTTGAATGTAGGAAAAATTTCAGACAATTTCAGACAATACTTGGTCATCTATAAATCAGGTCATTGGAAGTACCCAGTCTGTAATCCTTGAGGCTGCACAAGAATAAACTTGTTTTGTGGGAGAAAACAAAATTTTATAAGATTAGTTGTCAATGAGATCAATGCTGTTTAATTTTAAAACAGAGCAGTGTACTGTTTAGGTTTATGTAGCATTTCTTAAAATTTAAAGAATGGAAAAGATCTTGGGGTTCTCCAGGAAGGTAGAAATATACTTTTATAGCATCTCCAACTGTTTCCATTTAAAGCAGTTTAGTCTTTTCTTACTGCTAGGAATTTCTCCCAATGTCCAGCTGAAGTAAAAATTTAAACCTATTGCTTCTTTTCCAATTTTTATAGGACAGCCCTTAATCTATCATGTCTCCCACTAGTCTTCTACAAGCCAAATCATACCCAATACTTCTAACTGTTTCTCATAGGCTTTTCCTTCCTTCTTATCATTTTGGTTGTTCTAATAAAATGTGATGTCAGGAACTGGACAAAAGATTCTAATGGTGATTTGACTGCATCAAAATAGAGAGGAAAACAGAGTGTACTTTTATGATACAGATTAGGATTGCATTTTTTGTGCAGTTGCATAATTGTTGGGGCATAATCAGTTTGTGATTCATGAAGAAACCTCAACCGCAACATTTTGAAAGAAGTGCAGGTCGGTAAGCTCCCCCTCCATCAATATGTAAGATTTGTTCTTTCCTATTTCAATGTAGGGTCCTGATTGTGAGTGTAAAGACTAACAAACACATTTTTGCATTCTCTTTACTTGAGAAACCCTGTGACAGCAATTTTTACAGTTACTTTTGCTGTTCTTCAGTGCCAGGGAACATCAAAATCAGTCACAAAGCTTTCCATTTCAGTTTTAATTAAAGAATTATAGTTTATCCCATAAGTTCCAGACATGCTTGAAAGTACCTCCCTTCAAGCCATCTTGGGAGTTCAACCAATGTAAAGCTCTATGACAATAATTGCAACATAAACAAAACCACAGTGGTATTCTTTCTAATAGTATTTTAAAACCCTCCCACTGCCTAGTTTTCCTTTAGTAATTTATAGCATCAGTCAGTCAACATCTATTCAAATTCCTATACCAGCACATCAATATTTGGATGTTTTCTAGAAGGCTCTATGAATCATCAGTGGGTTTCCGTTTTAGATGAACTAAGGAAAACTGAGGCATGAAATTGAGTATTTGTCTTTTACTTTTTCTATCAAGTTGTACATGTTTGTTATGCGGTAAAGACAAAAAGCTAATAGATGACAGTAACAATTTTAGGTAATTGCTTCAAAAATGTGAGCATGATGTGTTGGATATTTATTTACAACATACAGTATATACCATATTAATCAGGTAGAAACTGTCCTGGATCTGTCATATCAACAAGGATGAGAAAATTAACAGTCGGTTATCCATGTTTTTCAGGTGATGGCACAAAGATAAGGTCCAAGTGTGATATCACAACAAACGAAATCTTTCTCACTGAAATGGATCAGAGAGTGATAGGCCTTCCTTGACTTTATTCACATTGGGGCTGACCTTGACTGAACCATCGTGGATTCCTCCGATCTTTCCTAAAAGCTCTTAAAGGGATGTTCTCCTTACAGTGCCTGGGAGGATGTAAAACGGTCCATTTCCTGTTTGATGAGAATCATACACAGATTAGCATTTTTCTTAATATAGAATAAGATAATCATGTGATTAAGGCTGCAGTGTTAAGCATACTTAGTAAGACATAACTATTATATATGAAGCAATTCAATATCTAGGTATTAGATTAAAAAGTAACACAGGTTGCCCATGAGATCTAGCAATGCACAGCAACAAAGCAAAGGGGCAAATGCAATTATAAATAAAATTAGAACTTCAGGAATAGTGGCAGCCAGAATATATGTGATTAATGTAAATGACCTTTAGCTGTGGCATCCTAAATACCACTTTAGGAACAATATTTATAAAACAGTTATTACTTGTCTAAAACTGATCTGTGTAAGTATTGCATTGCAACATCTGCTTGGAAAACCAAGATGGCAATAGAAATATTAATTTAAACAAAAAATGAGAGGGTATTTCCTTCAGAACAAAGAAGTTTGTGACAAGAAATTCTGCATCAAGAAATGAGTATTGGAACCTGAATGTTTTCTCCAGAAAGAAATTGTAAAAGAAATAAATTATAATACTGGATAATTAGTGATGTTTATGAAAATTTGAAAACGGGCCCTTTTTATAGGCATCCAAATCTAGGTCAGCTGAAGCTCTCTACTTCTGGTGTGTTAAGGAAGTAGTTTGTGTTAATGTCTTGTTCTTTACAGAAGTAAGCGTAAACAGCCTTGGTGAAAGCAGCATATTAACTCTATACAACATCAGCAGGGTGTATTGAAGATAATTTGACGTTGAAAGCATGCTAATGACATTAATATTCTGTCTTGAAGGATATTTACTGTAACACATTAAGAAGTCACAGAACAGTCAGGGGTGAGAAAAGTTAATCCAGATATTCCAACATAAAAAGTATTTTTTTCCACAAACTTGAACCTCTTTAATTTTACATGCAACTCGAGATTTGAATTTTTCTGTGACAATCCACACTTTAACTGCAGTGCTCTGAATATATAAGGAATGATTGAAAGAGATAATATTATATTCTTATACCTTTCTGTTTGTTCTTCATTGCATTTGCAGTACTTGTTTATGTGCAAATTAAGCTAGAAATATTTCTTGGTGTCTATGTGTGTTCTTTTTATCACCTAATTATACATCAGAGACTCAGTAGGTGTTTGTTATAATCTAATGCTAAACCTATTGACTTGAAATTATTGTTCATTTGCCTTAAACTTTTTGTCTAGTGTTTCTAAAAATGCAGGTATTGGTGTTTACTTAGTTGTAAACCCATTATGTTCAGTGAACATTCTCTATAACCATGTTTTTATTGTATCAATCATATAAAAATGAAGTTAGAATTTACTAAATCTAGATGCTAACTTTGAGAAACATATGCTTCTTAAAGTATAATAAAACTGAGTGGATAAATAGGTCAGTGCAACAACTACATACACATCTAAATCTTCTTTTTGTCATGATTTCCCAAGGGCAAAAATATAGGGAGGATTAGTTAACTGTAAGAAACGAAAAATGCAGAATTAAAGATAGCATTTGTTTTGAATGTTATAGCTCCCCGCCTACATTTTAGAAAACAGTTTGATCAGGTGATGCATATAATTGAGACAATACCGAGACCACGCTAGGGATTTTGCTCTCTCAACAGCTCTATGAGGTAGGCTAAAGTCCTGATGTTTTGCAAATCGATCAGTAATGTTGAAAGGCAGACGTTTGCCCATTGTCATATAAAACACATTTCTCTCAGGCTTTGTATGACTTCTGTAGCAGCATTTCTCAGCCTTGGCCTGATGGCTGCAGAATTCTGGGAGTTGGAAGGCCACACACCTTCAAGTTGCTGAAGCAAGAAAGGCAGCTCTACAGATATCCTTATTCAAGAATCATCGTATTCTGTAGAAGACTTTCTGATGCAATGTGCCAGATTAGACTTTAGTGCAGACTAGAATGAAGTCATATATGCATAGTTTTGCCATCTTGAGTTTAAATTCTGGGGTTTGCCTCCATTCTGAATTAGCAGTTACTTTCTATCCTCTTGATGGTTTGTGAAAGGCCTGATCTGATATAATAGTTTCTCTAGCCTGGGAACTGCTGGTTCCTGCCTTGGCAGCGCATATGAACAATGCACATGATTTTTAGAATTGCTTTATGTATTCATTTTTTTTTTTTGGACCAGCTAATGTCCGGTCATTTCTGAAAATACACATTAGGAATGAAATAAACATCTGTATTGTTATCCTTGTGGGAAATTTACATGCATTTTAAAATAGCTTCCTATTCAAAGCAGCTCTAGATGGTCCGTATATCTGCACTCCTGAATTATGAAATAACTTATGAAACTCCTTAAGGAATGTGCAAAGAGCTGAAAAGCACAGGGGCTGCTTTTTCTTGGTCAGGTTGCTTCAGATTTGCCATTGTTATGCCGAAGATTCTAAGGAAAAGGTTTAGTTTTAAATTTGTAGTAATTTACTTGCTGAAGGATCTTCCAGCTTGGCAAAACCTTTAAAACTTCCTTAACATTCAGTTACAGGTCATAGGTTTCCGCTTGTTCCTGGGTCACAGAAGACCCTGGGGAGAAAAATGTTTTCCTGCCTTGCCTTCTAAAAAAAATGGTGTTAGAATGGTGAGAGTTATAGAAGCAGGAAACAAAACAAAAGCAGAGTGGAAAGTGTTCTACTTTGGTGCACAGCCCTTCATTTGTTTCAAAACAAGCTTTGGCCACAGAACTCGGCCTCCTATGTCCCATGGGTGTGCATGGAATTTGTCACTCCCTTGGTAACATATGATTCTGTTTAAACACAACTCTTTGACTTAGCCCTAATAAGGCCGGCCTTTGAATTTTGCTTTATGTGCTGGTAGTGCCACCCAGTGTTAAGCATCGTCACTGCCAGAGGTCGAAAAAAATTTAATATCTGTCAGTTTGTGGTTCTTTGGCATAATCATATTCCTAAACTTTGTAAAGCAATCCAACAAAAACAGAGGAAGAACTATTATTATCTACGAATCCAGTGACTAGAGACACAATGTCTGCCATGGATCAAAATGATCACACTTATTTTAAGACATTAGGAGACTAGTATAGTATTTCAAAAGCACATAGTGGAGTGTTTGGGGATCCTAATGTAGCCTTAAACATTCCTTTTTGCTACTCATCTGGCTCTCTGCCAACCAAGATTCTTTCAAAAACCAAATAAAATACTGGAATGTTGCAAAGCATTAGTATCCAACATAATTATTTGCAACAATGCTGATTTGCCCTGTGCAACTCTCTTGGGTCCCACTATGGAAGAACTACGCTCAGGCATAGAAGCTACTGACTAAATGACACATGAACCAGAAGAAGGGACATTTTATTGTGCTTAGTGGATGTGTAAAAAGCTAGAATTTTGATTCAATGATATTAAAGATTAATATACAATTAAAGTCAAAGGTTTTCTTTTGGAATTGATGAACAAACAACTGGAAAAAAGTCATTCAGCGTTGTTTTTGTATACAATAACTGCAGCAAGATTATTGTATGCACAAAGATGGAAAGATTTGACACTACCCATAATGGAGGAATGATTGATGAAAATGATGGGATTTGCTGAGGTGGCTAAATTGACTTCTTTAATCAGAGAAAAGATAGCATTTGCATTTATTTTACAGACATTTAGAATAAAACAGAAAAAAATGAATTCATGATATATGGTTTGGATGATTAGATAGTAGATTATAGAAAGCTGAGAACCATGTTGTAAACATGGAGTAAGAAGATAATTTATAACTGTGCCTATAACAACTTTAAAGAACATTGGAAGCCACTTCTCATATCTTGTTTCTTTCTTTTCTAATTTTCTTCCCCCTCCTTTCTTGCACTTTTAGCTTTCTGTTTGATTTCTTTTTTTCTTTTTCTTTTCTCCTTCTCATATTAGTTGATATTCATTTTATCCTTTTAAAAAACTTTTATAAAGTTATTTATATAATTTATATATACAAGGAAACTATCAACTGAGGTATGAAGGTGGGCCATTTGCTTTGTGCAGCCTTTGTTGTTAAAATGTTTTCTATGACCCTGATTGTGTAGAGATAAAAAGGAGAAGAAAAGCACTCCTATGAGACTTCACATAGACTTGCTGCCTCTTCATTTCATAATTATCTTGTAAGAAATCTACAAAATAAATTTACAACCAGAGAAACAAATATGCAACTATAGATGCCAGTCAAGCCTGTAGATATAATGAGCCTTAAATATGAGCCTTAAGGGTTTAGTAATGCTGATTTAGAAAAAGAGCTCAAGAATGAGTAGTATAAGATCAGATAGCCAAGACGCCAGTTCAATCTAAAGCTCAGCTTATAATGAAAAAGGAATGGCTGCTATGTAAACAGATCAAGAGGGAAGTTCAGCCTCCCATTCTGGTCAAGGTGTTATATTTTACTAATGAGATCATGAGAAAATTCTCCTGTAAGCTAAAGATACTGTGTATGCTGGGCTATTAACAGTTATTGTTTAAATCTGTGCAGAAGTTCATACACATACATGCATAATTTACTCCTCTGGATAAAGCCATAATTGGGATCTGTTGTAATTTATCCAACCTTGCTTAAGGAAATATTTATTGAAAGCAGCACAATTAATGACAGCAACCACACAAAATAGCAGAGTAAGCTTAAATTTGCATTATGAGTGTTTTGTTGCATGAAAAAGTGGAAACATTGTAAGAAAATAATACCGCTACTGGATTCCCTTTCACCATTTTTTGCAGGAAACAAAAGCTTGACAGTTCTCAGTGGCAGAAGGACTCTGCCTGAAGGCTTTGGACAGCTCCTTTTTCAAGAATGTGAAAAAGAAGACAGGAATTTCCAAGATATTTTCAAGTTTTGGACATCCTCAGTGCAAGCCTGCTTAAGTTTAGATCATGTGATGAGTAGATTAAAAGAAAAAGGCAGTCAATGGGCTGCTATTTCTTCTCCACAGCAACTTGTATGGTGAAATTATTCCAGGAGAGGTGCAGATATCCTGAGAGAAAGTTTAACAGTTCGTGTTCCTATGATTGAAAACAATGACGTCGTTATGGTCTAGGTTTATTTTTTGTAAGAGTTTCATTTGTGAAAGTCTCTTTTACTTCACTTTCACATCATTCTGCTGCCAGGAACTGTCATAAAAACAGTGGAAATGCTTATGCTACAAATTGCTTTTTCAAGAAATCTGAAAATGGTGAAAATAAATATTAGGATCTCTCTCTCTTTCTCTTTTTGCATTCAAGGGAGATGAATGTAATGTGGTTATTTATGAGATACTTTCTGATTCAGCTGGAGTGACTGCATTGTTTTAAACCACCTAAGCTGAATCCCCATGTTAATAGGGAGTTGAAATAAACCTATGGACTACCAGCCTGTAACTTATTCTGCTATACTGGCTTTTGTTTCAATTTTTCATCTGTAGAGGGAGCCATCACGCAAGGGAAAACTTTGAGTGAGCACTTGAATTTATTCAATATAGCAAAATAATCTTTATGTAACCTTTCCTAATCCTAATCCTGGGAAATGAAGATATGTGACTGGAATTGTATCACAGCAACACAAATGACTGTGGGTTCCTCAGCAAAGTCTGACTAAACACCGAGCCTTCTCTTCCTTAGTGAACCACTCTGCAATAGGTCCCCATTTCTGGCAATACTTCAGGTCTCAATAAATATCCATTGTCCAACACAATCTTTCAGACGTTTTGGTAAGCATGTTTATGATTATAATATCACTTTACTTGGCTCTTGAAACAATTACAGATATCTCAGCTCTTTGTGTTATAAATCAACAAAAGTGATGTGCATTAAGGGAAGGGATGGAAATAAATTGTGCCATTAAAATTGCTTCAACCAGTCTACCACTCAAAGTAGTCTTCAGGTTTTGAAGCCAGTGAGTGAAGAAGAAGGAGAAGCAAAGATATATTCTTATTGCTGTCAGGCCAATTCCTCAAAACACACATTTCTTTCATTTAGCTTTCAAATGGTGACAACAGCAAAAGTTTCTTGAAGTGCCAAGTAGCATTGAATCCTAGACTGAGGGAAGCTAAATGCAGATGTATTGCAGCTGAGTAACAAGGAGCAGATGCCCACCCATCCAGCGAATTTCACATTTCTTGAACTGCTATCCAGGGATTCTTCTAATTTCTGGTTGACCCTTGGACACTAATCCTAGTAACTGTCTGCTTAACAGACAGTTAAGTAAATTCATGATTAGTAAATTCTCAATTTACTAACCATGAAGGGAAGCTGATGATCCTCCAATATCCATGCAAATAGCCTGCCCTGCAGAACATGGCAGATTAAGAGGTGATGAGCTACACAGCCATGCATAGTCCAACAGAAGGATCTCCCATATAAAAGGAACACCGTCAGACAAGGAGAAAGAGACCATTACATCTTAGAGGGCAACATGCCATGGTACTTTTGCAGGTAGACTGCATATGCATGTGAGATGTAAAACCCAAATTGTTCCCACAACGCAGAGACAAGTCTGGTTTGCAAGTTCAAAGGATTTATTAGAAAAGCTTTTGGTCAAGAGCGACTCCCCATCTCTCCTCTCCATTTGGTTTGAGAACAGGAAGAGTGCCCGTTTGATATTAGGCAAGACATTTATATATTTTACAAAGTAATTTATTCCCTCAAAACTCATCCCACTCCCCTTGCTCATTTTAATCATTTCTTGAGTCATTCTGTGAGCTGCAATTCAAACTAGAGGGTCAGCCTGATATTTCTTCCTTAGCAGCAGATGTCTTATCTATTCCTACCGCTGGACTCTGCCCTTGGGAGCTAATAGTAGCCTTCCATTCTAGAGTTTCGCCCAAGGTAAGACATGCAGGCATTGTTATTACTCTGGCCTCCTGTTCCTTATCTAAGGAATGTTTTAAGCAAGTCACTGTGAGCTGTTTTTACAAGTAAATTTCCATCAATAGAGGCCTGGTGAGGCCTACAAGAATTTAACAATACATAAATATACATTATTAGGTTATACATTAATTTAAGGAAAACCACATATAAAAGAGTAACTTTAGTCACTTCTCTCAGGCAGGATCATCCAGGTTTTCTTGCTGTTTGAAGCAGGGCAGCCAGTGGTATCCCTCACATCTTAAATCAGTACCTCCACCCAGATTGGCAAGTTATTTTGCCACCTGCAGCAGAAAAGTTCACAGATACTTCCCTTCTTTTCAGGCTATAAAATAAATTAAATTTTAATAATTTGGTATCTGCCTGAAAACAAGAAAGAACCAAATCAGTTCTTTTGTTCTGTATAAACTTTAATGCCTTTTACAAAGTTATCCCAGAAGCTCTGCAATGGAAATACCATCTCAGTTGTCAATTTTCATTGTATTCCATTATATAGAAGTGAAGGGGATATACTATATCTACAAATAAGAGTACTGAGTGGTTTGTGTCTTCATTCTGGGACACATTTGAATGTGGCTGGAAATGCATCCCTGGGTATGAATCTGTTTTCTTTCTGCCTTCCATCTGAAAATCTAAACTTATTATTAGAGGAGACATTCAGTTAAAGAGAAGCAAGACACACAAAGATATGTTGGTGATTCTCATGCCATTTGTATATTCAATGCAATCTTAGGATTATCACTTTTTATGCTATATTGCTTCTAAGTGAGATTTTAGACTGTTCCTTTAAAAATATTTTTGTGAGTAACCCAATATTGCATATAACTGAGACTATCCATTGCACAGAATCTCCTGAGTTCCTGTTTTGATAAGTAGTTTTATTTACTAATTTGGATCTTCCAAGATTATTCCCTTCTCTAAAGAAAAAGAAAACAAAATAAAATTTACTTTCCCATCTCAAATGAGCAATTTTCTTGGACTTACAGGGTAATCTAAAATTCCAGACAGTCATGTGGAACTTTGGCTCCCGATTTAACTCTGATTAAATCACCTCATTGGATTTCTTCCTCTGTTTTCCTTGGGTGGTGACTTAATTACTGGCCAAATGTGTCTGTCTGCTGTCCTTAAACTGAGGATGATTGCGCTTTGCACATGTGGACACAACAGTTTATCAGGAATGTTGGCTGTTGATCTTGGGGTGGTGATTGTGTTATTGTCTGCCAACCAGATTCTAAAATTTGCTCATACGCTTCTCAATCCTTCCAGTCTTTTGAAACCTCTTTCCCGGAATGACACTAGCCCAGCTTTGTAATTCCTGGCTCATGAACTGATCAACCATCCAAGCTGAATACAGTTAACCATCCAAGTGGTGGATGGGGTCTTTCTGGGGCAGTTCCACTCCACCCAAAGTAAAAGACGACAAAGTCCCGGATCCTGGATCTCTATGTACCCAAAGCCATTAGTTCTTACCAGGGTTCACTTGAGACCTGTTGTTCCTCAACGAGGTCCCCATAGACTCCAGGCACCATGAAAGGATGGTGACAGGATCACATGAGTCGCCAAGAGTGAAAAGATAAGCATACAGTATATACCTTACCCCATAGTGATGGATGATCTCACCTAGAGGTTTCATATAGATGTTGAAAAGGAGTGGAGGAAGTACCAAGCTCAGTGGTACACAACAGAATAGTGGCCGAGTAACTCCCTTTAAATACTGATTGGGACCTGCCACAGAGAAAGGAGCTGAACTAGTGCAGAACTGTGCCACCGAGCCTTAGTCCCTGCAGTCAATACTAAAGGATAACATAGTTGATGGTATCAAAAGCTGCTGAGAGGTCAAGGAGGGTGAGAATGGTTGCACTAATGATGGGGATAGTTGTGTACTATTTTAAAGAGACAGTGGGGAGGAGAAAAGTAAAACAACACTTGTTTTCACAATTTCCAAGCAAATATGAGAGTTGGAAAGTGTGACATTAGTTATGTCCATCTATTGAATAACAGTGTTCTCTTCACAGTTTTAGAGCATAACGCAAATGAGTTTCAGAACAAAAAGTTTCAATGCTAAATACTTATGATATCTTTTCCTATTTCATCCATTTCTTCTCAGGTCTCAGTTTTGGTCAATGTCAGTCATGTTCTTGGTGACCATTATTAGAAAACAATTTCTTTATGGTTGCTAAAAAACTGCTGTTGAAGGCACCAGGATGGAAAAGGCCCATAGAACAGGGCTACAGGCAAAACAGATTATTTTGTGGACTGAATATAGCTTTCCAACTCTTATTGGCAGCACTAATGCAGCTTCAACTTGGAAAAGCCTTGCCATAGAACATCTTCCAATGAAGACCATCCACAAACAAGAAGGGCCCAAAAATATTCTAAGGAGGATTGACTCTTCAGTCATGAGGTGCTAGAAGCATTTGTCTACTCTCACAATGGGCACAACTTTAGTTGGCAGGAGAATGAGCTATGCCTAGGATTAATCATCTCAGTATATGGTGCACTCTGGATTCTCCTTGATGGCTGATAGGCCAAAGGAAATAATAGATCATAAAATAGGAGAAGGCTTCATAAAATGTTAAGTTTGGCTCCAGTTACTTATTTGGGATAAATAGAGTCCTAGAGATATTTTGCTTCCAAGAAGACTTTGGAGCCAAAGGACACCAAAAGAACCTGGCAAATGCCCAGAAAAAACAGGTTCAAAGCTAATGTTGAGAAGTACTTCATCCTGAGTCAGTTGTGTATACACTAAGAGAACAGAATTTTTTTCTTTTTCAAAAGTGTTTTGACAAACTCAGGATTCCTAGATGATTTATTTATTTATTTGTATCCTACCTTTATTTATTTATTTATTTTCAAAACTTTTATACCACCCTTCTCCCCGAAGGGACCCAGGGCGGTGTACAGCCAGAATAAAAACACATACAAAACACATAAATAAAATTAATAAAATATCTAGACATGATGGCTGAATTTAAAATCGAAGATTAAAAACCAATTTAAAACAAATTAAGTTAAAATGGGATTATGAGTTTAAAATTATTAATAGCTGACTTTTTGCCCTCCCTCCATGCCTCCCTCCCTTCCTTCTCCTATTCTGCATTCTGCGAGGCCAGATATTTGTGGAACCTCTACCAGCTCCTTATTTTCCCCCGGCCACAGGTACACCACAGCCAGCTGCAGCGCAAAGATCGTGAGATGTGGCACATCATTGTCCATGCTGTCATCCACCTCATGGCCATTGTCATTGTGGACGTTTTCTTCCACTTCTTCTACATCCTGACCATTCCTTCAGATCTGAAGCTTGTGAACCGTCTCTCTGACTGGGCGCTAGGTAAGTATAGTATGCACGCTGGCTGGAGAATTCTGGGAGTTTAAGTCCATGCTTAATGGACTTGGTGGGGTATATTGGATCGTGGATCGGTGAAGAATGAGGCAGAGACAGGTTGCTGCTGATATCTTTATTGGTTGTGGGGTTCAGCACAAGAATGGCGCCCGGCTGGCCGGCTGCCCCTTGTATCCCCTGGCTGAGGGTGGCAGCCTGCCAATCCAGACGCTGGGCATTTCCGCGACCGGCAATGCCCTCCCTTCAGACACCACAGGGGAATTCTGGGAGGCGAAGTCCATTCCTGATGGTCTTGGCAGAGCATTCTGGGAGTTATAGGGCTGAGAAATGGCTGAACTACACATTACACTCCGTAGAACCACACTGTATCGTCCTTCTGTCCATCTCTTTCTCCTCCTTCCGTTCTGCTCCACAGCTGGTCTGGCCTACTCCAACTTGCTGTACGACTGGGTGAAAGCTGCCGTGATGTTTGGGGTCATCAACACCGTCGCCCGGTTAGATCACCTGGACCCACCTCAGCGCCCCAAGTGCATCACGATGCTCTACGTCTTTGCGGAAACGTGAGTTGCTGCCGATCGCTCTGCGGAGGCTTTTCCTCTTTCTGGCTGAGACGAAGGAAGGGGTGGTCCCACCATGGAGAAATGTCGGTGAAGCAACAGAGGGGTGTGCAATTTTGGGACCAAGCACGAGGCAGGCTGATGCAACATTTGGATCCCCTCTATTGATTGGGCTCTCTAACCCCAAACTGTAAAATTCTACATTGGGGCAAGAAAAGAACAAATTCATAGGTTATAGAGTAGGTGGCCCCTGGCCCAATAGCAGTAGCAGCGAGAGGGGCCTTGGGGGTCCTTAATGGGAGCCGGCCGTGGGCGACAGCGGCCGAAGAAGCCAACACAATCCTTCGCTGCAGAGGGAGAGAATCAAGATCCCGCGGAGGGTTGATGCCCCTTTATAAGGCCTTAGCAAGAACCACGCTTGGAATACGGCCTCCAGTCGTGGTCACCACGATGTTAAAAAAAAAGAGGTTGAGACTCTGGAAAGAGTGCAGAGAAGAGCAACAAAGAGGATTTGGGAGCTGGAGGCTAAAACGTATGAAGAACGGCTGCAGGAATTGGGGATGTCCGGTTTAATGCAAAGGGGGGTTCTAGAACAACCGACCACGGCTGACTCCACCTGGCCAACTGTCCAGAAGACAACTCCAATCCAAAGAGGGGCGAGCGAACTTGTAAACCTTCTAACTTGACAAGGTTCAAACCGAAAGCCAGACAGACCACGATCTGCCTAAATTTTCTTGCGTTGTCCCAAGTTGAATTGTCCCCAGGGCAAAGTTTAATAGGGCGAATTGTCCTGTTCTGGAAAAGAGGAGTGGGGAGGGGGAGGGGTGACTGGACAGCAGCCTTCCAATATCTGAGGGGCTGCCCCAAAGAAGAGGGGGGGGGGCGGTCAAGCTATTCCCCAGAGGCGCCCTGAAGGGAGGAGAAGAAGCGACGGATGGAAACTCATCCAAGGAGAGAAGCGAGCGAGAACGAAGCAGAAACTTCCTAACAGTGAGGACAATCCAACAGTGGAAGGACCTGCCGTCAGAGGTTGTGGGGGCTCCGTCGCTGGGCAGCCGTTTGTCTGGAATGGTGCTTGAGCAGGGGGTTGGACTAGAAGACCTCCAAGGCCCCGTCCAAGTCGGTTATTCTGTTTTCTGTAAGATCCGCACAGAATTATGACTTCAAAAAATCCTAGCTAGGAGTGGGAGGGAAAGCCACCTGAAGGGGTGAGGTCAAACTAAGTACCGCGAAAGGGGAATTAATCCAGGTCAAAGGTGATGACCAGTCAGGCTGGGAAACGTGGCTTTTTTTTCTGGACATTTGCCCTTTTCAAGGTTAAACTGCCTCCAGTTGCTGGCTCCTGCGTTTCTCCCCAGCCAGCTTGAAATCAATGCTAAGAAAATAAGAAAAGAAAAAAGGATGAGTGCCAGAAAGCAGAGGATAAGGCAGCCGGGGAGGAGAACCGGGCAATAACCTAAGGCCAGGGGGGAAATATAATCATTATCTGCAGACTTTGAAGGCTATAAGGGAAGCAAATTTCATCCGAGAGGGTGGAAAAAGAGATAAACAAAAAAGTTTTCTGCGTGGGAGATAAATCTACAGATGTGATTTTCCTTCATGCAATGTTTCCCGGCGATATTTTGTCAGCCAAAGACCGCGATCTTCCTGGATTTTTGCCCCACAAGGATATATCTCTCCAAATTTTGCATATCAGAATTATCTGATCTTATCTGGGGATTCAGGGAGCGCATTTGGTTTATGAGCTTCACATTTTGAATAGATGGGTGGGCAGAGGGTTTCGTGGATGGGTGGATGACTGCATGGGTGGATGGATGGATGGATGGATGGATGGATGGATGGATGAGCAGAGAGAGATGCAAGAATGAATGGATGGATGAGCAGAAGGAGGATGGATGAATGGATGGATGGGCAGAGAGAGATGAATGAATGATTGGATGGATGGATGGATGGATGGATGGATGGATGGATGGATGGGTAGATAGAGAGATTGATGGATGGGCAGAGAGAGTTGGATGGATGAATGGATAGATGGACAGAAGGAGGATGGATGATTTGATGAATGAATGGGCAGATAGAGAGATGGATGGATGGATGGATGGACAGAGAGAGATGAATGAATGGTTGAATGGATGGATGGGTAGAAGGAGGATGGATGGATGGGCAGAGAGAGATAAATGGATGGATGGATGGATGGATCGATGGGTAGATAGAGAGATTGATGGATGAATGGGCAGAGAGAGTTGGATGGATGGATAGATAGATGGATGGATGGACAGAAGGAGGATGGATGATTTGATG
>JANHFO010000848.1:228422-239047 GCA_032468095.1 Pareas carinatus
CCTTAAGGGTTTAAATTGGATGGGGAATTGCTCCCCTGGGCTCCGTCTAACCCTGCCCAGAACTCTCTCCGCAACTTCTCAAAAAGGCTCACAGTGAGTGGTATTTTGCATTTTCTAATTTCACATATTGCCTTAAGGTTTTAAAGTGGGAGGGGAATTGCTCCCCCAGGCTCTGTCTAACCCCCCAGAACCTCTCCAAAAGGCTCAGAGCAACTCTTCCCAGGGGGCTGGAGGCACAGGCACAAGAGTTTTTGCAGCCACGTGTTTGAATTGGCAAGCTGGAGAAGTGAGAGGTGTGTGAGTGGGCACAGAGCCCCCCTCCCCATTTGTAGCAAGGGGAGAGCCCTTCTGCCAACCAGCCAGGCTAGGGATGACTGCAAGAAGGGTCGCCCTCCAGCTGCTTGCAAAACCTGGTGAGGAGGGTCCTTTTGTCCCTAACAGGTGGGGTAGGAGGTCCAGATCCCATCCAGCGCAGGAGATGGATGCTTTCCCCGGGGGGGCATGTTGTTTTGCAAGGGGAGCACTTGAGTTGGCTTCTCCTAAAGCAGAGTTCCTCAGCTTTCCAATGTTAAGATGGGTGTGTTGCAAATTCTAGAATTTCCAGGTGATCATGCATTAGAACAAATGGACTTTAACTCCCAGAATATCCTAGCAAGCATCATTTTTCTTCTATATTTTTCTATTGTACTTTTTGACATAGAGAATGTTCAAAAACATAAAAAGATCCAACTTCAATAAAGAAAGGAAACACCAGAAATTAGTAATTGCTACTTGTCTTTAATTGTTTTATAATTTTCTTGTGAAAAAATGTTAATTCCACAACCAAAACACACTTTAGACAATAGAAGCTAATTAATTATTTGCTTAAAGTATATGCTTAAAGTTATTTTAAAGTAGCAGTCCTAACCCAATTCACCATAAAATAAGCCATGCTAAATTCAGTGGCTTGTCTCAATAAACATGTTTGCAAGTAGGTGCAAATTCTCTCCTACATATCTTGCTGCTCTATGAGTTTACTCTTATATCATGCTATAAAAGCAAAATATTTCTCAAACCAATGTTTAGATAATTCACATTGCATTTCAGTTAAAAAGTATTATATATTTAACTTTCACTTCTTAATGCTGTCTAATTCAACTAAAATAATTCCAGACTGCTTACGCCTTTATTCATTTACAGATCCAAAAAGTTGTAAATTATATCTCTGTATAATGTATCTCTGCTTATAATTACGCATAATACACAGTCTCTATCCTATGTTTCATTCTCTGGAGAAAAGAAAATTAATCTTCTATGTGGTTAATACTAAAATATACCAAGCGCAGCTGCAAATCATTCAGTGAGAAAAGAATTAGCTATATTTATGCATTGTGCTAAATTCATCATATTTTTAAAAGCAGAAAAACTATAGTAACAAAATGAAAAATGTACAAGAAAATATGTTCAGAAAGTCATATATTTTTTTAAAAAAAAGTCACCTGAATTTTCTGATTTTAGACAATAATAATGATGCATTTAAAGTGGCCAGTATATATAATACCAAAACATTTGCGTCTGTAACCTTTAACTGGGCATCATAAGATAATACTTTTGAAACTAGGTCTAACTTAACAAAATGTCTTCAAAATCTGGGACCCGTGACTTCTGAGGGATTACATTTGGCAAATTGATGATCATTTCAATTATGCTATGCTGCCGCTTAGAGGTTTAGTAGACTGGTTCCAACTTAGCACTCCAGAGGCTATGTTGACCAATTCTACCATTGGCTGCTGGAGGACAGCCAACTATGGTGATGCCAGCAGGAACATGGAGCTTGCTCCCATTCCCACTGGTCATTCTGTTTCTGTTTAGGTAAGGAAACATCTATGAAACAATGATCCTACAGATCACAGGTTGCCTAGTAATGTCTTAATATTATGATATAATGTAATTATATTATAGCATACAGTTTTATGCTTATATAGATATAGGAAAAAATATAAATATATAATCCTATTATTCTAATTCTGAATGTAAGGGAAAAAATGAGAAAAATGAAATTTTCCAAGATAAATCGGAGATAAAATGCCAAGAATAACTAATTCCACAGCATGTTCCCATTAATTAATATCTGTAGGCAGATTCTATTGAATTACTGGGATTTGAACACAATATAAATGTGATGCAATGCACAGGTTTTTTTAAATAGCAAACTGCATCACAAACTTCAAAACATAAGAGTTATATCAAGGTAGATCTGCTTCCCTGTTCATGTATCAGTTTCAGAAGTGCACACTGGATCAATTCATTTAAAGCAAGTATTAAGTAAATCAATCACATTCTATATTCCATTTAAATGAATACATTTTGAATACATTCTTGGGTTATATTTCCCAAGATTGGGATAACATTATATGATCAAGGCTGTTTTACATTCTTTCTATGCATGTTGGCTTTTGATTGCTAACCAAAAATGTTAAGTGATTACACATATGGCCAGAAGTCAACAGCATTAAAAGATTTAGTTGTAAAAAGGCATTAAAACAAGAAGTAAATAAAAGTTTTCCATCCCTATTTAAAAGATCCTTACAAATAAGGCACACAACCATAGTAAATATTGATCATGCCACACTGAATATAACACATTGATAACATGAGTTAAGAAGGACGGATGTCAGATTTTAGAATTTTAACAATCTAGTTTAACCATTCTTTTGGAAGTGACAGACTAAAGCATTCTGCTTTAGATAGAGTCTTAGATAGAGAGGAAATGATACTGCATTTGGGTCCAACTGAACAGCACAGATGCCACTGTGAGAGGGCCAAAAAGACACCTTGCTACATAGACAAGAGATGCCAGAAAGATAATATCAGACAGATGAACTATTGGTACATCCAATTGAGTAGTCATTTCATTGAAACTGACTGAAATGGCAAGATTTCTCTTACACACGCACACTTTTCTCCCAACTAGTTCTGAATGAACATTTATACATTGTAAAAGCTATAATTTAAACAAATCTTTAGAGTATTTTTCTTTGTTGAATATTAAATATCACAACACAATTTGGTTATTTTCTATTGTGCTCTAGGAACAGCAGTTTTTATCCATTGTAACTCTCTATTCTGAGCCAACAAATAGCTCTTTCCTTGACAGATAAAACCTAACTGGATCAACAGTTTATTTCTTAAAGTCTAGTTTACTAATATTGCCAAAATTCATGCTATTTGCTTATATCTTGTTTCCATCAACCATCATGTACCATCTTATATGTATGTCTATTTCTAATTAAGTTTTACTTGTTCAGTAAATTAAAATCAAAATACGGATAAATTTAACAAGCAATGTTAAAGGACAGTCATATGGTTTTTTGAGGGGGGTGGGGTGGAATTCCCATTTTTTTAAAATTTCCTGAATTCCATTGCATATCTACTTCATTAGTGTCCTGGCACAGAGCTCCCCCTGCTTCTATCAGTGAATTAATTCTAAAACATAATTTTCAATTTTTAAAATGCATAATCAAATAATACATAATAAAAATATTTTTATCTAAAAATGACATATTTACATAGAAAGAATCTCTTCCTCCCCCTGCCTACTTCGTTTTATTATAACAGTTACTCCCTTACTAAGATGGATCACAACGGTTTTTGGAGGAAGATCTAATTGAAAATTAGGTCTTGCACATAATCTGAAGCACAACTCAATACATCAATCAAAAACTTATCTAAAGAGGTAATCTAGAAACACTCATCAGAAATAGGGCATATACTGGGTTAGATGGAGATTTCCAGTAGAGGTCACCATTGCTTTAACAACAAAGTAGACAAGGGCATTATTTTTATTGTTTTTTTTAAAGAAAACATGATATGGGAGGGTTATATTTCCCAAGATTGGGCTAACATTAT
Source organism: Pareas carinatus (assembly GCA_032468095.1). Lineage (NCBI taxonomy): Eukaryota > Metazoa > Chordata > Lepidosauria > Squamata > Pareidae > Pareas > Pareas carinatus. Next base: position 232,311 of record JANHFO010000848.1, read on the forward strand.
ACGATCAAGGCTGTTTTGCATTCTTTCTATGCATGTTAGTTTTTGATTGCTAAGTAAAAATGTTAAGTGATTGCACATATGGCCAGAAGTCAACAGCATTAAAAGATTTAGTTGTAACAAATGCACCTCTTTTTTAGGACTTATAACAGTGCATATTAGAAGTTGAATCTTCAAATATATTTAATTTCAATTTAAATCTAAACAATGCATTCAGATCCACATATGAGTTCAATTTTAGCAACAATGTACTCATGCATTTTCTATTCATACAGAAGCTACACTATCTAACAGATTAAAGCAAATAAAATGAATGACTTTTTTCAAGTTAGAGTTGCTGCAGTACTTGTAGTCATTTAATAACTTGGCAGAAAGCACAAAATAGTAGAAGCTCCAAAATCTGTGCTGTCCCTTTAGGGCAAGTTCTCTGCATTTCTCAGGTTTTGAACAATTATTATAGTCCTTTGAAAAGGATTGCATTGCTCAACAATGTTTCCAGATGTTCCCCAGATCTTTTAGCAATGGTTTAGACATCTAACATTAAGATCAGATCCAAATAACTTGCCTTTTGCTTATTATCATCTTTCCATCATGAGAATGAGATGACTTGTAAGCTTCTTTTCAAGCAGAGTTCTATGGACTCTAATAACATAATTCTCATCTTCATTTAAACTATATAGTAAAGCTCTATAAAGCCACAGAAGGTTATTATAACATATATTAGTTAGTTATGCCTACCCTGAACAGAATGTAAGAGCAAGGCAATTTTAGGTTACCCACTAAAGTGAAGTTCTGACAAGGAAAAGCAATCTTAGCACATTTTAACAATCAGGAGTTCAGGTATAGTTATGTTCTCAGCTGGACTAAGATGATTAGCTTAACTAATGTAGTTTTCAACTCTCCAAACAGTGACGATTTACAAATTATCAGGCTGGCAAGTAAGCATACAACTATTTATAAATTAACTTATTTGTGAACATTTCATACTAGACAAGGAAACAGGATGTCCACTGGAAACATTAAAAATATCCAAAAATCCATAGGGAATAATAGGAAATGAAAAGAGCTACTGATATGACCAAGATTTAGTCAACATAGGTCACGTTAGTTACAGTAAAAAAATAAAGCAGAGTGAATCTTCAGATGCCATGAAATGAGATACAACCAGGAAGAGTAATAATTTATACTGCTTTTCTTATTATTGTTTTTAAAATGGTGGCAAAAATTATGATCTTCTTGTCTTATTCACAATATTACATTTATGTGTGCTTTATAATAATTTGTTCACTGATTGACAAAAATGCTGACAGTGATAATGATCAACAGTGGGGAATAACTATAAGGTTTGTGATCAACCATCCCTCACCCCTTTTCAGTGTAGTTAAGGCATGCTATTTGTGAAACTTCTAAGACACTTTCAGTGTCAAAATTAACCCTAAAAGGGCACCAGAAACAGTAATGTTTCATTCTCTACTTCATCCTATACCCTTTCCATCCTCTGGCATAATTTCAGTGGATCCCATTTATGTCAATAGCCACGCTCAACTCCCAATGATCTCCTACAGACCTTCATATGGTGGCTTTCCTCCTTTCCAGTGGATGTTCTTGTCCTTCATTTTATACATCCTTTGGGAGGGGGAAAAATCATAAACTTCCAACAAGCTACGAAAACAGAGTAACTTCTCTCCACTGATCGCACCTCTTTCCTCCCTGTCTGGCGTTTGTCTTCTAAAAATACAGCCTGATCATCAGACAAAAAACAGCGAGCAGCGCCCTCACTTTCCATCCTTTCGCTAGGCAGACAGCAGAGAGTTTGGGGAGGGGTTGGGGTTGGCGAAAAGGGAAGAACCTGACTGTGTCTGTCTGGCGATTAAAAGGTAGAAAGGACTGGGGGGCGAGGGGAGCTTGCTCCGACTGAAAAAAAGGAAAAGCCCCTAAAGGGACAGAGCTGCTATCCCACGAGGCGCGCGCGTCCGCGTCCAGATGTCTTCCTGTTACAGGAGTTGGACTTTCCTGCTGGCAGACACAAGACCTTCCACCCAAACGTGGGAGAGGATCAGTGGCAGCACGCCAACGGACTGGGCAGCTTGAAGTGGCAGGTTCAGAGTTGGCTGGTGCCCACTCGTGGGGCGACCGCGAAGGTTTTCAGCCTTGGAACCCTAGGAAAGAAATCCCGCGGTCCGCTACACCCGCCCTGGCGCCCGGACCTCGGACTTTCTGCCTCGCAACGCTGTCGGGCCCACTTACCTCAGCACTCCGGCCGCGGGCAGGTGGAGAGAGACCCCCTAGGGGCTGCTGCTGCTGCTGGACACGCCGTTGCCCAGCCCGCCGGGGATCCCACCGCGCCTTGCTCCGTGGCCCCTTCCCCGACGCGCCCCAGCCATCCACTTTCACACGGTCGCCGCCGCAGCCTCATTCGGAACGCGCTCCGCTCTGCCTGGGTCCTAGCGCCATGGGACGCGCGTCCGGGGAGCTGCACGGACTCGCCCGGGCGCCGAGCGGAAGGCCCCGACGGGAAGCCGCCTGACTGGCGGGAAAACGTCGCGGACCGAGGCACAGCCCGCCGCTCTTCCCGCTGCTCCGCGGGACTGAACTGGCGTCGCTCCGGAGGCCCGCGCTCAAATCCCGTCTCCCGAGGAGGATGAGTGGAAATGCGAGCCGCGGCTCCGGAGCCTTCCAATTTCTGAGCGAGGGAGGAGGCTGGAGTCCAGGAGAACCCCCCGCCCCCCTGCCATCGCCAGCCGGCCAGCGGGCGGGTCTCTGGCACTAGCGCGGTGTGGAGCGCAGTTCAGGCGTGCATTGGACGAGGCTCCCAAGCCGTCCCCCCTCGGCCACCTCTTTAGTCCAGGGACCGGATAAGATTTGAAGCAGCGCCTAACGAAACGCGGGACGACCCGCTTGGGAACGCGGTGCTTAATAACGGTCTTCGGGAGTCACGTCGAAGGGCGCCGCCTCGAATAGCCGGGAATTCGGCTTGTAAAAAAGTGGCGATTAGGTGAAAAGAAAAGGTTTTTTTCCCCCAAAATTCCGAATTCCAAAGAGGCCACTGGACGCTCCTTAGGCCTGATGCCGCTTTCTCCAAAAGGGAAGCCCTCCAGAAGGGCAGGCCTCAGACGACCGAATTCTTAGAGCAGCAGAACTATTGCTTGACCACCAAGGAGCGCCAGCATGTGGGAAGGCTGACCTCTTTGCCATTGAAAATCTGCCCCATTTTAGTGATAATGCCTAGGTGACACTCACCAAGTAGATACAGCATTGGTGCTCAGGGGTTCTCTGTGTTGTAAAATTGCCCTTGCATATGAGCATTTTTCAAGTAGGAGCATTTTTTGTTGTTTATTTTATTTTTATATTAAATATATTTATATAACTTTCCAAGTCACCCACAGAGACCGTTGTTGTATCAACTATGCCAAAAGATGTTAATACAGGTAGTTCCCTATGACCATAATTGGGCCCCAAATTTCTGTGTTAAGTGAAACATTTGTTAAGGGAGTTTTGCTCCACTTTACAACCTTTCTTGCCACAGTTATTAAGTGAATCACTGCAGTGGATAAGATAGCAACCTGATTGTTAAGTGAATCTGGCTTCCCCATTGACTCTGCTTGTCTGAAGGTTGCAAAAGGGGATCACGTGACCTTGGGACATAGCAAAGGTCGTAAGGATGAATCAGCTGTCAAGCATCTGAATTCTGATCATGTGATCAAAGGTCATAACTATGAAAAATGACTGCATGTCACTCATTTCAGTGCCATTGTAACTTAGAATGGTTACTAAATGAACTGTTGTAAGTTGAGGACTATCTTAACTGAGCTGGCTTTTCTTTCATAGACGAAATCACCAAAATATTTTCTTTTACAGACTTCTTATTTGACAGCTATAATGAAAATAGAAGAATCGTGTTGAAGTGCTGTGGAAATGATCCATAATACAAGTAGTGAGGAAAGACAGATGACAATAACTAAATATATAACTATATATGCAAACAGAAGTAACAGTATATAAGGAAATCTTGACTAGAACAAAATAGAACTCTCTTGCTTTACAGCAGACAGCCTTCAGCTTCCAATCAAACATTCATAATATAAATCAACATTTCTAATTCCATCCAGTAGAGGGCAGAATTGTGAGATATGGACCATCATTGTTAACAAGACTGCAAAAAGATAATTCAGGTTACAGAATGTATATTCTTACCCAAAAGTAAATTGAACCAAGTGGGATCTCCTTTTTTTTCCTCCCTGAAATGACGAGATGCTTTTTTTTACTTTACAGATGATACTGTAACATCATTACAAATGTAATCTTTATTTTTATTGATTTCTGTTCCTGATTTCCCGTATGACAATTGTATCTTCTTTCCACCAATGATACACAACCTTACAGTTACAGTATGATTATACATTGTTTTATGCAAAACTTTGGAATAAATGAGTAAGGAGTAGGCTTTGTAATCGCGTAGGGAAAAAAGTATTGCTTGTCAGGACAAGTCATGCCAAAGACAACTGGTCTCCTTTTTTGATAAAATATCAATTTGTTAACCAGCAGAGCATTTTATTTTATTTATTTATATTTACATTTATATACCGCCCTTCTCCCTGAAGGGATCCAGGGCGGTGCACAGCCATATAAAAATTAAATCAATTAAGACAATGACAAACAACAAAACGACACATTTAAAAACAATTTAAAATACAATAAATTTAAAGGCTGGTTTATAAAGCAAATTTTAAAACCAATTTAAAACCGAAATTAAAATTAATAAAGTATATAGACAAGGGGGGACAGAGTATCCTAAGACAGACCGGCAAACAAATAGGTTTTTATTGCACGGCGGAAAGCACGGAGGTCTGTGATGGTACGAATCTCTGGGGGGAGGTCGTTCCAGAGGGTGGGAGCAGCCACAGAGAAGGCCCACCCCCTGGGGGTCGCCAGCCGACACTGTCTGGCCGACGGCACCTTGAGGAGGCTCTCTCTGTGGAAACGGATAAAGCCTCCCACAAAACCTAGTAGGGAAGAATATACGCTGGAGTAGGCTGTACTATCAATAAAGGGATGTACCTCCATGATCATGTAACACTGTCAAAAGAGATTTGCCAAGCCAGCTTCTTCCTAGTCACCCAACACATAATCTCTCAGTTTCTAGTCTGGTGCCTTTAACCATTACATCAAATTGGCTCCCATCATCTCAGAGACGAATATACTTATCACCACAGAAATGTCCATATATGAAAATGTTGTTTGACTTTAAGCTTTCACAAGCCTTTTCTGTTTTTACTGCAGAAGATGAAAAAGTCTCCCATTCCTTATTAACTTTTTAACTGCTAATGTGAATGTTGCATATATTTTTAGCAATGAAATATTTTTGACAGCATGAGTGAACTACTAGTTCTATGGGATGGTATCCAATACGTTTCCAAGTCCAACTGAACATGCTGGTTTTGATTTATGAAACCTGAGATCCCCTTCTCCAGGATACTTCAGGGACCACTTCTTCCAGGTAGAATCTGCTCGGTCAATGTGAGCATGTAAGGAGAAGGTCCTTACTAGCTTCCCTATGAGACATCCAGGGGACATAGGCCCAGAGAAGAGTCCTAGGAGTCATAGTGACACAGTGGTTAAAATGCAGTATTGCAGGCGACCTCTGCCCACAGCCAAGAGTTGGCTCTTGAACAGACTCAGCCTTCCATTCTTCCGAGGTCAGTAAAATGAGGACCGAGATTGTTAGGGGCAATATGTTAACTCTGTAAATTGCTCAGAGAGTGCTGTAACGCACTATGAAGTGGTATGTAAGACTAAGTGCTATTGCTATTGCCATTCTAGAGGGTCCAGTATTACAGTATACCATCTCCTCGCTACTGGTCTTCTGTCTTGACAATGTTTTTGAGTGTGGGAGCTCTTTGTGATTGACTGGTCATATTTATTTGTATTTGCATGGTTTTTGATGAATTGTTCATAAGGTCGCTTGAACTAAGTGGTATATTTATTTATTTATTTATTTATCTATTTATTTATTTATTTATTTATTTTTCGAATTTATATATCACCCTACTCCCAAAAGACTAGAAGGCAGTGTAAGAATAATTGTCCTAAAGGTGCTTTTTGAAAAGGCAACTGGACTTTGTTTTTGCATGAAGATGTTTCCCTTCTGGTCCAAGAAGCTTCTTCATTCGTATTTGAAACGAAATAGTGGCCAGCTTTCGCTATTTTTAATTGGAATGCCCTCAGAACAATTAGCAAGCAATTCATTGACCTAGATAAACAGTAATTGTAATTCTCAAATATACAAAGGCCTGGAGCCACACGGGTCCTTGATAGCAACAACTGTTTGTCACTTAGCTACTGGAGCTTCACCACTTAGCTTTATGGTGATACAGCTCAGAACTGATTACTCTTTCAAATATAAACCACATTGGGAAATCAGACATAAATCAGCAGCAAAAAGAGATAAAAAGACCCAAATGCTGCATTGTCTGTGCCTTAAGTTTCAAGGTGGCTGTTAAAATCCAGGGATGGCTAACATGCTCTACACAACTCTCAAAATTTGAGTGTAGCATCATTGAGATCAGTACTGTTTATGGGAAGAGAAGGGGAGAGAAGGGAGGGGAGGAGGTCATGTCCCAGTGCCTGGAGGCGGTGCGGGTCTGGACGGGGTGCAATAGATTCAGACTCAATCCCTCCAAGACTGAGTGGCTGTGGTTGCCGGCGCCGCGATATAGCCAGCTCGTTCCATCGCTGGCTAT
>JANHFO010000850.1:0-13265 GCA_032468095.1 Pareas carinatus
CTTTGTTTTGCTATTCCCCGTAGCTGGTCGATGTGGCGCTGCCATTTTGTTCCATCGGCTAGGGCGACCACATAAAACCTGGGCCCCGTTACCTCTCACAGTTCCCAGAAACCATTTGCTTTTACTGGTGTAATTTCTGGAGTACACTTTGTCCCCCACATTTAATGGTCAGGCCTTATTGGTTTTCATTGTGCTACTACTGAGTGCATAATTTGGATGAAGGCGGTCTAGGATCGTTCGGAACTTGCGACCCATTAGCAATTCTGCTGGGCTGCGGCCGGTTGACTTGTGGGGGGTTACATGCTGCCAAGACAGGAATTTATTTAGCCGTTCCTGCCATGGCCCGGGTCTTTGGGGCCCGTTATCGGACAGAATAAGGGCAGGAAGGCCGTGGGTAGCAAAAATGCCTTTGAACACCCTGATCACAGCCTCAGAGGTGGTAGACAGCATTAGCTTAACCTCAAGCCATTGTGAGAAGGCGTCTACCACCACAAAAAATTTTCCCCATGGAAGGACCCTGCAAAGTCACCATGGAGTGAGACCAAGGGCCGGGCGGCTGCTCCCATTCTCTGGGGGGAGCTTTAGGCAACACCGGCCTGGACTTCTGACAGGGAGTGTAGGCCCCTACCCAAGCCTGAATATCCACGTTCATTTTTGGCCACCACATGTAGCCCCTAGCCAGGGATTTCATGTGGTGAATCCCTGGATGACCGTCATGAAGGAAGGCAAGGAACTTCGTTTGGAGGCTTTTCAGGAGAATTACCCTCTCGCCCCATAAAAGCCATCACTCTTGGGCAGAAAGTTCTTCTTTTCGGTTAAGGAAAAGCCGGAATTCCTCCCCAGTAGGTGAAGTCGGCCGGCCTCTTAAAACCCAATTCAAGACTGCCCGCAAGGTTTTGTCCTTCGTTGTAGCGAGGGCAAACTGGCCCGCAGTCACAAGGCCAGGCTGGCAGGTCTCAATAAGAAGAAGCGGGCATTCCTCAATCTCAGGCCCTTTTGCAGTGATGACTGGACAACAGCTCAGCATGTCAGCGTGGCCAAGGTCTTTCCATGGATGGTGGACTAACTTGTAATCATAGGCAGCCAAAAATACCATCCACCTGAGAAACCTGGGAGAAATAGTCGGAGGTTGGGCCGGTCCCCCACTAAGAGCCCTAATAGCGGTTTGTGATCAGTCACAATCACGAAATGCCTTCCATAAAAATATTCGTGAAAATGTTTAACGCCCGTGACAATTGCAAGCATCTCTTTATCAACCTGGCTATAATTTTGCTCAGGTGATGGCAAGGTGCAGGAAAAGTATGCAATTGGTGCTTCATGTCCGGATGGTAGTTTGTGACTAAGCACTGCACCCATGCCATAGGGGGAGACATCACAAGAGAGAATCAAGGAGTGGTCATATAATGAATCAAAAGGCTATCTGCAGACAATAGTTTTTTAACTGCCCTAAACGCAGCCTCCTTCCTGGTCCCCCAAGTCCAAATGGCATTCTTTGCAAGTAGGTGGTGTAATGGCTCAGGCACGGTGGCTTTTTGTTTAAGAAAGGTAGCATAAAAGTTTAATAACCCTAATAACGCCTGCAGTTCAGTTTTGTTTTTTGGTGTTGGTGCCTTGTGAATGGCTCAAATCTTGTGTGAAGTAGGATAAATACCCCTCCCATCGATTTATGTCCTAAGAATTCTACCTCAGGCACCCCAATTTGGCATTTACTCTTTTTTAATCATAGCCCAGCTTCTCTAAATTTAGATAGTACAGCCCTTAATCTAAGGGAGAGTTGCTCCTTATCCCTTGCGGTGATGAGAACATCACTGAAATAGGGGATTACACCAGGAATCCTATAAAGCAACTGCTCCATAACTGGTGTAATACTTATGCCGAATTGCAGCATTGTGAATTTAAAGGCCCCCCTATGCGTAACTGTGGTCTGGACCCCAGCTGCGGCGCCATCTACTCGCAGCTGCTGGTAGACCTGGGCCAGGTCCAACTTTGCAAAGATGTTTCCTGGCCCAAGAGAATGCAACAAGTGCTGCACCACTTGTGCCTTGTTCAGTATGCATTTGTAATCTGCACAAATTCTCACTGAACTGTCTCCTTTTATTGGGGTGACAATAGGGGTTTCCCATTTAACACACCCTGCCTGATCAATTTAGCTAATTCTTCATCTAATTTGGGCCACAAGGCAAAGGGAACTCTCCTGGGTTTTAGTCTAATTGGTGCTACCAATGGGTCTAAATTTAAGGAAATTGGTGTGCCCCGGTACTTGCACAATGTGTTGCTGAAGACATATTTGAAATCTTCAATAAGGTCCCGGCTCCAATCACCTCCAACAGCACAAACTCTGGTTAGTTCCAACCATAAAGACTCAGACCATTCGAGACCCAATAACGCGGGAAGTTGATCCCCCACCACAGTTAGTTGTGATTTTCCATCAAAGTCCTTATAGTTTACTTGCACTGTGGCTCTGCCAATCATAGGGATCTCGTTGCCTTGGTAATTGGTTAGTTGCAGAGACTGTGGCTTAAGCTGGCTTCTAGTTAGAGTCGGGCAAGCTTGCTTCAGGCGATCCAAGGAGATCATGGTGATTTCATAGCCGGTGTCCACTTCCATTCTGCATGCACTGCCATTGATTAGAACGTTTGCCTGGACTTTCTTGTTGCGGTTGGGCTTCTTTTTGTTAAGTTGTATCTTTAATGTATCCGCACTGTCCTTACTCTGCCTCGGCTTCCAAGTGGGTCATTTTTCTCTTGCTTGCTTCTGCGTTGTCGGCTTCTGATTGTCTTGCTGAGTCAGGCGGATGGTAGATGGAAACGACACTCTGCATACTCGTGCCAGGTGGTCTTTTCCCCCACAATGGCGGCAATTAACATCTTTAAAACAGCAGATCGCTCTTGGATGAAAATAATTCAAAAGAATTGTGGCCGCTACTTAGCAATTTGGAAAAGTTCTTTTTCTTCACTGTCTGTTGACTCATATTGTGGATTGCCATAGCTTGCCTGGTGAACTTTGGTTGATGGCTTGTTGGAGCCCCCGCAATGCGTTGCAACGAGTCTGCAGCTGTTGATGAGGATTCTGTCACCACAGTTTCATCGACTGCAATTTGGAAAGTCAGGTTTTTGTTGGCGAGTAGTCTCCACTGTAGTTTGCAGTCTCTGATGCCAAATATAATTTGGTCTAATAACGCCTCCTCCAAATTTGTAAATTGACAATGGGCCAACACTTTTCTTTTTTTTACATTTTATTTTTTTATTTTTTACAATAACACACCAACACCTCCATAACCATCCACAAAAAGGATCTTACAAGGGAAACGAGGAATTAAATTTCCAAATTTTACAATCAATATATGTCACCTTGACACTCCATATAAATCTCATTCCTATCTTTCATTTATGTTTATGACTTCCGGTTCCAGTTCTGACCATGTGAGGACGAGGCCGTTGGAGCTCCGCTGGCCGAAGTGTTTTTCTTCACCGTTTTGGGGGTCACTGGAAGTCCTAGGATACCTTGGAGGGGTATCTGACAAGGGGGTGCAACAGAGGCACGTACCAGGCGGCGGCTGGTATGTTTGCTCTCTGTTTTTTGACTCCTTTTTGCCAGATGGGTGAAGAGGCACTTGGCGCCATGGAGGTCGGGGACTGTAGAACAGTCTGAAACTAACAACAAGATGGAAGCACTTAAGAAACAGCAGGAGGAGAACCAGTTGACAGGTACTTTTCCTTTTTATTGATCTTTATTGACTTTATGCAAAGGGGATGAACTGGAATACATTTAAAATTTGTACCTGTGAAGAAGAAGAAAAACGGCGATTTGGCATTTTGGGATGGAGAACAGTGTCGAAGAAAATGGCGGATTTGGAAAAAGGAGATTCCTTTGAAAATTTAGACCGAGATAGCGTGTTGAAAAATTCTGATCTTAACAAGAAATCCAGAAGCTGATTCAAACAGAATTTTTAAAAATAGAATTGCAAACCTGTTAGCAACCAATTCTAAAGACTCAATATTACCAAAATTATTAGCACCAGTCTTTCCAAAATTATTTATATTCAAACTATATATTTATGATATCACTGAAGACCAAGAAGGATCATGGCTTAGTTCTGTTTCAAGTTATACATTTGTAATTGAATTGTTAGTGGCATTTGTTCTTGTACATCAGAAATGTTAATGTTGTTGGAAGTATTTTTAAATAAGATAAAAAGGAGAGAAGACAGGGTGAAATATTCATAATTTAACAAGGTCCAGTAATATACAATTCTGGCAGAACTAACACCTGAAAGTCATCAATTGCTGGTTTCTTTCCATTTTTTAAAGAATACAAAAATTATTTTAAGGAATACAAGCAATAATAATTGTAACAATGAAGTTGTATATTTCCACCATCTACTTATTTTTTCTGGTAATGCATATAAGAAAAGCAGAAAGACAAGAAAAAGTATTCTAAAAAGAAACTGTAAGTACTATAGTAAAACATTAAAGATTATACATAGTTTATACTGATATGTGAAAATTATTTATTCAACTTTCAGGGAGACTAAAGTATATCAAATAAATACAGTCCAAGAAAAATTAAAGAAAAATCATTCCTTTTCCTACAAACCTTGCATTAGGTGCTCTTTCTTCTGAATCCTATGCTTGTTGTGACTATCAAGTCACCCTTTTTAATGCCCTGTTAACCAATTTATGTTCACAGCTTCCTTTAATGTACCATATACAGACGATTGATTTGAGGTAATTCAGTTGGAATTTATTATGATGTCATCAGAATTCAGATGTATGAGATTTTTATGTAGAACTATTATTGAGCTGTCTAGTCTGACTAAGAATTTAAAAATTATTATAAATAAAGTATTTCCTACTATTTTATATTACTAATATACTCTATTTAATTTTTGCCAAAATATTTCACAATACCAACTATGCCCTTTTTAGGTTTTATTCCTTGAATCTTTCATAGTAACACTAAACCAAGTGGAAAAATCATGCTTTTGAAATTTCAGTTGTTCCTTTCTATGTCACTGTTCAAAACTGCAGTTTATTGCAGAATAGGAGCGTTCAATTTAAGACGCAGATTATTTCTATACAGAGGACCCTGAGTTTAGTTCTGAACTTTCTAAATATGAATTTCTGAAATTCTAAAGAACCACTATGAAATCACCATAAACCAGTGGCCCCCAATGTTTTGGGCATCAAGGATCAGTTCCATGGAGAAAAGTTTTTCTCCGGACTGGAGGGGGTGTTGTTTTGTGTGCTGCCTGAATCCTACGAAAGGAGATTGGCTTGTTTGCACAGCCGGGTTGTTGCCATGCAGCCTGGTGCCAGTCTACAGACCAGGGGTTAGAAAGAACATATTTGCAAACAAGATCTTTAGTAAAATTCATTGAATCAAGTTAATTTTTAACATTCTTTCCTTACTCAGTATTTTGGCTACTTGTGACCTTTTCAAGAACTTTCCTGAATAAAAGGAATATGTATTTAAATATAAATTTGTATTGATTTCTATCCATTGATAAGTATCTATTTACAAAATTCAAGATATGCAACCATTGCCAATTAAGTGATTCACATTGTCACAAAATTACTAATCTTTGTGTCAAGTTTTTATTTTCATTCATAAATTTTGTAACAATCAACAAAATTCTATTGGATATTAAATCAAGCTTGTAATAAGGCTAGAAGACTAACCACCAGAACTTTATGACATGTCCACACAGCAGCCTTAAACTATTCCGGTCCTATGCTCATGTTTGCTTGACTCTAAATTAGTTTAGAAAGTTTTTTTGTTCAGACTGAGACACATTGGCAACAGCTCACATGCTATTCAGACTACAATGGAGGCTAACATATACTCAGTGCTCTCACAACTTTCCCTAGGGTGAAATCCTTCCATATGAAATAGGAAAAATGATGCACTCCTAGATATTTAAAAATAACATGGCTAGGGGAAAGTATTTAGCTCCGGGAGTGAAAATTAGTAACTAAAAAAAAATCATGTTTCTGCTGGAACTTGAATCAGCAACATTTGATTTCTAAAGCAAGTATTATAACCCTTCTGCCACTACAGCTTTCATAGCAAAGATAACTGCAGAGAAAGGAGGACTCACAAGAATGGTGAAAAGAGTATTTCTAAAACATAGCAAGAAAATCATCTATAATCATTTATAATTAAATAGAATGAATACAAGGCAATGTCATCTATTGTTGCTTACTAAAAGTAGTTATTGGTCCATTCTGGAACAGGACAACTGTCCAGTTCATAAAAGTCTCAAGGGAATATGCTTGAAGGAATATCAGCCTTTAATAAAACCAATGCAAAAGATGCTCCAAAAGATATTAATAAGATATGAGGGACATGTGAATTAATTCAATAATTCCTATATCTGAGCAGCAAAACTCAATGGTCATATAAAAACTAAAAGATAGCAATTTCTAAACATGTGTACAATAGTCGACAAAATAATTACATCATAATGAATGTGTTTTTCTTTAAGGTGCCAAAGAATTATCCTATTTTTATTTTCAAATATATGTTTGTGACCCAAGTAATTTATTATGGCTCTTGCCAATGATTTTCCTCAGTTCCTAGGAAACACATTGCCTTTCAAAAACTCATATATTTGATTAGGGAGGTTAATATGATGTTCTACAAAGCTTAATAGTTATTGAAATATTATTTCACAGAAAATGACACAGTTCCAAAACTGTCTTTCATTTTCATTGGGAACAAACATTTGAAAATGTTATTTTGCTTATAACTATATTTCTTTGCATTTATCTACATTATATATTTTGATTATTTATTGGCTCACATAATAGCTTACACTATAAATGAGGTTTGTTTGGGAGTACTTCGGGAGTAGGGCTGTATATAAATTCAATAAATAAATACATAAATAAATAAATCATATATTCTGTGAACCCACCCAATATAGTCTGTAACTTATGGTTTATAGATTAAGGTGGCATGTAAACACAACCATTTTTGGTTTTCACATTTCTCCCCTATCAGCTGTCCTGATGCTTAATTGTAAATGCCAGGAATTAGGTCACAGATGGACGGTGTGCAAAATATATGTATGTTCTATTCACTGACTTACGTTTCAATTACATTTTTTAAAAAAGAAACTTGCAGGGGATGAAAGAAAATCAAGATGATGGCTGAAATCTGGCAGTTACGGCTATCTAGACTGATTCATGATTCTCCAATCCTGTTTGGCAATCTTATTTATACACTTCCTCAAAAAGGTTTTACTTCTGGGAAATGGTAATTAATTTACATAGCTCAACACAGAATTGTGATATGTACTGCACTAGGAATATGGAGACACGGGTTCTAGTCCAACCGTACCCTTGGGTAAACTCAGTAAGTGATTTGGGCCAGCTATTCTCTCTCAGTCCAACCTATCTCATTGTTATAGGGAAAATATTTTTTTATTCAAGAATTTTAGCTCTAATAGTACATACTGCTTGTTGTATTCTGTTTACTCACATGTATTTATGCAGTTGATTTTATTGTATTCTTTCTCTTTTTGTTTATGCCGACCAATCACCAAATCTAATAAAATCTATCTATGGGGAAACTAGGTATAAATGAATACAAATAAATAAATGAATACTGTACGCATTTGCCTCTTTTCTGTTTTAAGTTTACTCACAGCTGTGTGTATATGCAGAGGGATGATTCCCATGCTTAGGATACCCTAAAAGAATCCCTTTTCCTCCATGCCTGAAGTTCCAATAACATCTGCTATATTGTATGCAGTTCACTTAACTAAGTTTTAGGTATCTACCTTTAATAACAAATTATACTGAGTGTGCCCATAATTTTAAATCCAAAGGGATTCAGAGGATTTATTCCCAAGTAAATGCATATACGTTTATATTCTCAAAGATAATATTCCAATAATCTGGTTACAACCTAAGTCACTAAATGAGCAATATTAGACATTTTAACTAATATTTGACTTACAGGAAAAGACAACTGCAATTTAATTGCTTGTCATTATTTATTACTGTTATAGTGTTTTATGTGGAGCTAACTTAGTAGAGCATCCATTAGTTGCAAATGGTCCAAAATATAGTAGTTGTTTGTGCACCACATATAGCACCACTATTTCACAAGGTGCACTGGTTTTTAGTAACCTACCTGGTACAATTCAACATGCTGGTTATCAGTTTAACAGCAATTCATGGCACAGGACCAAATTATTTGTGGGATCAGTTACTTCTAATTGTTTGATCCATCATATCCAGCACAGTAGGCATTCTATGAGCCTATAGGGATATTAATATCGATAGTGATATTAATCAGAAGTCAAGTAACATTTATATCTCCATCCTCACCAAGCCTGCCTCTAACACTATTTCAGCATTTGAAATACAACAGAATACTTAAAGAACAGTTTTGAGAAACTGTACAAGACTATGCACTTCAGAATATTCCATCCACAAGGATACCTTTTTATACTAAAACATTAACTCATGGATAATATGGTAACACTGGTCCAATTTTTCTTTTTGGCTGCTTCTTTCGGCAAAAGTCCAGGAAGATCTGGCTCTATCAGTGGGGGAGTACCACATGGGAGATAGATATTAGACTGACCCCACCTCCACTGCTGCGCATCCTGCTGCCACCCTGCCCATCTTTTAATTCATTTCTATACTTTCATTATTTTCATTGTTTTATTATTTTACTATTATTATAGTTACATTTTATAATTAAACATTATAATGTTGTAAGATGCTCAGAGTAACCACATGGAGAGATTGGTGGCAAATAAATTGAATTATAAATATCGTCTCTCTCCAAAGTTTTGTCAGCTTTATGTCCTAAACATCTGACTTTTTAAAAATCTCAAATTACATATTACCAAAAGTGCTACCTTTTAAAGGAATAAGGCAGATATTTAGTTTTAGATATAACACTAAAGGAATTCAGATTAAGATTTTCTGACTTTAAACCATTCTACTTGCAAAAAAGTAATACAGAGAAATCAAGAACACACTTATGAATTCCTGATGAATCACATATTAAAAGAATTTCAGTGGATCATAAATTAAGCCACTGATTTTTACTATTTTAAGTAAAAAAGATATTTGTATCAGATCCAAAAACTTTTTCTCTGCATATAAATAAGTAACATTTATTAAATGTACATTCTATGCTGATACAATCAGAACAATTCTTTCATATCTCATAGTGAAATAAGGGTCTGAAGCTATCTATCTAGCAACCTACCTACCCCCTTATATGAAGTCCTCACTTAACAATCGTAACTGGAAGTGGTAACTCTGTTGCTAAACAACAATGGTGTAAACTCATGCCACCATACTGATTTATGAGTGGCAATTCCAGTTACAATCTTTAAAAGAATAATATGTGATTCTTAAGCATGATCATGTGACTGTGGCTTGAGACCAGCTTCTCCATTAACTTTGTTAGAAGGTAGCAAAAAAGGTCATAAATGATGATTATGTGATCATGGGATGCTTCATCTACCATAACTTCAAGGACTAGTGCTGTCATTCAGTGTTGTTGTAACTTTGAACAGTCATGGAAAGAACGTCAGTAAACAAGGGCTACTTAATATTTTACTATATGCTTTCAAACCTCAAGGCCAAGTATATTAATTGAGTAAGCAATTTCTTTGAAGGAAGCTTTCATTATCGCCCATATTAACAAAACAGATATTAACAAATATTCTGATGATTATTTTACTTTTAGTCTTTAAATCATACAAGATAGTCATACAATCTTTATATGAAAAAAATGAAATGATAGAATATGTAAACACTATTTATAAACAGCGAAGTTTAAGATCTTCAGCATTATATCTGCACTCATTCAATAGAATTTATATCATTAAGTTCAAATCAGGATATTACGGCTTGCTTAACAATCTTGTACACAAACCCTCACTTTATGTCATGTTTAAACTCAATCATCATTCTAAACTGATCAACAAACTTTGAGTCCAATGATTACTTACTTTTGCCTGGAAAAATAGAACATTTGTCTATTTTAAAATTTATTCTAAGAATAATCCTAATCCTTAAGACTATTCTTCACTATTCACTGCAGCATCACCTGTGTTCCATTGGAGTGCCTAGTTCATACTTTTAAAGCTAGAGCTTCTATTTCTTTTCATGAAACCTTTTCTCGACTTATTTTCCAAGAGAAATTAGTTTGCATTGTATAGTCAGACAGAAAGATTTAGAGCTGATAAAATGTCTGTTAAGTAAAAACGACATGCAAAAAATGAGTTACAAAACTGTAATATTACGTGATTCATTTGAAAATAGAGGGCTTCCTCAAAAATAAACATAGAATTGCTTTCAATCTGATTTTATAATATTCAGAGGTTCCCTGAGTTCAATAGAACTGTGCAGTAAGCTTGAAAATGATTCCAGTCCAAGACTCAGCTTGCAGTTAAACAGCAATGAACAATATAGTTCTGAACAGATGCAGCTCTGAGGAAACAGTAGTTTATCTGTCTTGCAGAAACTTTCTTATCAATGCCTGTTTCAGTTCCTAAATAAATTGCAGAACATCTGCTGAGACAGTACTGTCTGTGATTCTTAATGTCTTTTGAAATAATCTGGGACAGTAGCTTCCATGGTACAATAATCCTCCTAACAGGCTGAGATCTTAAAGACAGCAACATCTCTGTTAAGAGTCATCCTCCAAGTCATTCTCCCAGCATCTGCTTAGCATACAGCAGCACTGTATCCATATTAAAATGAAGTGTCATGTATTCCACATTTATATAGTGTTCACAAATATCTGTACTTACTCTATAACTATCTACTTAAACCAGAAAGCTTTTCTATAAATAATCTCCAAATAAAATCAATAAAATCCAATTAAGAAATTGAAGTGTATCTGAAAGTATAAATCAGTTTAAATAAAGTTTGATTTTAAGATATCAGTATCCCTAAAATGAAAAGCAATTAGATTTAAGCAACTACATAACTAGAGCATAAGAACACACTCGGGAAATAGTATGAATCAGAATTTTTAAAAAACTATAATATAGCTCATGAATATTTCTAATCCACCAAATTAAAGACCATCAGATTAGATTTTATTTATTCAGCGTATGGAATATACAGAGGTTAGTGATTGCATGACTTCTGTATATTCCATACGCTAAATAAATACGCTTTTACCATCATCTTTTCTCTCCTATATTGTATTGTGTGTGTACACACACACACACACACACACACACACACTACAATATAGGAGCGAAAAGATGATGAAAATGAAGATGATGGTGATGATGATGATGGTAAAATTAGCGGCGGCCAAAATCCCACTACAAAACAAGTGTTTAGGAAAGCGTTTTCTTCATCTAGCTTCGGACACAGCTGTGCTCCCTCAATGGTGCATACAGGTAATCTAGAGGTACTTCTAGCACTCCCATTATGAATAGGGTTCATAATGGCTTCAATGGTAAGCAGTACCTTTCTGAATTTCATTAGTCACCAACTATCAGCTAGTCAGTTCACAAGTAACCTAAAAAAAGATTATAATAACAGGAAGCGTACCTACAGAGGCCGCCAAAATGCAACTAGTGCAAAATACATGTATCAATAGTTTATTTAGGGTGAAACTATAGCAAGAACTTTATATATTCTAAACCTGAATTGTACTAGACTTGTACTACTAAGTTAAGTGCAAGATGTTTATTGGTTGCCTATAAAGATTTACGTTGCTAAGGATCTGACTATTTTGCAGACTACCTTTTCCCTTAGGCATCTACCCAGATAAAAAGACATATCCTATTAATGGCACAGTTGTTGAATTCTCTCCATTTTTGGTTATGGTTGGTGTTGAATCTTCAATGCCAACTCACTTTATTTGCAATATTTGTACCCCAGGCATTTTGAAAAAAACGACATCTCATACCAGAAAACTATCTACAACAATAAGACAATAGCAGAATAAGAACAAAGTTGGAAGGGACCTTGAAGGCCCCTTCAAATATATAATAATTAATAATAATTAAGTTAGTAATAAATAATTAGTAATAATTGATATAAAATAATTATTGAATTAACAATTAAAACAGTATATAAAAAGCTAAATCAAGATTAATTGCTGTACAAGATATTAGTGAAATGCTCACTGAAAAACTCAACTTTGCAGTTTTTCTAAATGTTCACATTATTGAAACATCTATATCTGTGTAAAGATTATTAAGAAGAATGGGGCTACTATCAAAACCACCTATATCTGGACTCCCTTTTGATGTGAGTATATTTAAAGCATTTTTAATTATGGTTTCAGCAGATGACTAATCACAAATAACTTAGCAAGGCTGGACCTGATTACAGGTAGTCCTGAACTTGTGATCAAAATAGGGATCAGACTTTCCATAGCTAAGTGATGCAGTTATAAAGTGCAACATCATGTGACTTCACCTCTTAGCTGTTCTCACTGCCTTGCACTCCAAGTCTCCTATCATCGTTCACTACCTTCTTTCTCCCAATGTTGACAAGATATGCCTGGCCCTTCGCAAAGCAGCAGTTGGTCACATGAGGCCATCTTCCCCACAAAGAAATTGGTTGAGCAACCTGGAAAAGTAAGTCTTATGTGACCAGCAGCTGCCTCACAAAGGGCCAGAGCAGAGATACTTCATCAGCAGTGGGAGCAAGACGACAGTGAAAATCAGCTAGGGCAGCAAAGGCCACAGTGTGTAGGGAGCTCAAAGGGCATAGATAGGGGCAGATAGATCAATAGGGGAAATTGAAGTGCCCATGCAGTCATAAGTGCGAATGGGCTGCTAAGTGCCTGAATTTTGATCATGTGACTGCAGGGGTACTTTAACAGTCGTAACTTTGGAGACTGGTCATTACTCCCTTCAGCACTGCCATAACTTCAAATGATCTCTGAACAAATGATAGCAAATTGGGACTACCTGAAATTCTTGGATGGGAGACTATCAAGATATGAGGGGAGACAAGCTAAAAAACATCTCTGAAGATGATAACAAACCACTTCCTTATTGTTGCCAAGGGAAAAAAGTTATGGATCTGTCCATGTAATTACTAGGAGTTGAGCTCAGCTTGACAATTATTCTAATTATAAAATAGTTGTTTTTGTAAATTTACTGTTTTCCTAGTTTTAGATTGTTTTATCAGTGAAAAGGAAAATATAATAAAAAATCATTTATGAATAAACTTAACAAGTTTATCTCTGATACATCAAAAGTCAAAGCATCATTTTCTTACCTAATAGTATAATTTAGCTTATATTTTTGGTAA
>JANHFO010000854.1:36253-47853 GCA_032468095.1 Pareas carinatus
GGAAGGAAGGAAGGAAGGAAGGAAGGAAGGAAGGAAGGAAGGAAGGAAGGAAGGAAGGAAGGAAGGAAGGAATTCTTTCAGTCTTGAAAGATTCTTTGAATGTAACTTTACTATAAAGACAGAGCAAGTAATTCTTAAAGAATTAGTCCACAGGAAATCATTAGTCATAATAGTCCTATCTGTAGGAAATAAGAAACCGGATATTTTCTTATAAATCTAGCAATCCCACCTCTGCACCATGCTGCTTGTCTGGCACTAGTTTAACCTTTGTTCTACAATCTGCTGCTGAGTGATGCTGGGGAACTGTTAGAAAAATATCCTGTTCTGTCTTTGAGAAATAAAGTTAGCTTTCCTTTGCCACTAACTTAGCCTTGGAGGGCTCTGGTGTCTTCAAAGCTGTCGCTCAAAACCCCTATCATTATAGGAAACTCTGGTATGACTTGAAATGAACAAAATCAGGATCTAACAGGCCAACCTCAACCTTCTGTGATGCTTCCCCAGATACTTCCCTAGATACGTCTCTAGATGTCAATTTGGATGAGAACAAACCAGTTCTGGGCACATCAGAAGGGAAGTTGGTCAGTAGCTCACAGCAGCTGGCTGAGAGTGATTTGACTGAAGCACAGCTGCAGCAGGACAGCCCTGAGGCTTCAGATGGGGAAAGCATGCAGCTGCAGCTGGTCAGCAATGAGAAGAAGGAACTGCCTTCTGCACCTGATCCAAAAACACATAGGGCAGAAAAAAAGACAGGAGCAGCAAAAGTCAGCCTGATTACTCAGGAGGAGTCAGTCTCATCCCTCTCAATGGGCTGCACCAGAAGCTGGCTATTTGTCACAGCAGACAGATGTAGAGGAGGGTACATGTTTCCTGATCATTGTGATTTCTGCCTTAATTTGGATTGACACCATGCCTTGGATTTTGGATCGTGCCTTGTGAACTCTGGATTTTTCTTGGCTCATGAATCCTCTTGTGTTATGGATTTTAATTTTGCCTGGTGGATTTGTCTTGTTTGAGAAACTTTTAAGTGCCTTGTGGAGTCACTAGCTATTGCTCTGTGGACTTAATATCGGTCTGCTTTGACTTAATTGAGCCAGTTCTAGGTTTTTGGTGAAGGGAATTGCTGGGGAATATTAATAGACCCACTAAACCACTGTTATGTGTGTGAGTGAGACAACACACCTCCCTTCTGTGCAGAAAAGAACAGTTGTGGCTCAGATGCAGAGGACACTTGAATGAAATTCCGACAATCTTTTCCTGGGGCTCAATAAAGACTTCTGCCACTCTCCCCCAAAGTCCAAGATTAATGATCATTTCCTTCAGCACGTATGGGCTGCCAATCATGAATATTTTCAGCTGAGAGTCCAGGATGCACCACAGATAGTGCTGACAGCAGCTAAAGTGAAATGTCATCCTTTTCAAACCGTGGCGTTGAAATTGGGCCGGTGGTTGCCTTTGGAAGCTGACAGCTAAATCCGTCAACCGCTTGGCTTCCAACATATGGCAGGAGGCAGAGCGTGAAAAATAAATTTCTTTGCAGAGGTGCAGAAAATATGGTCAACTTTTTATTATGATGATTATTTATTGCTTGGCTTCGCGGAAAGATCAAAAATAGGCCCACGGTGTCTAGGAGCACAATAATAATTCTTTGGAATCCCAGCTTTAACTTGTCAAAGGGAATGATGTATACAGCTGCTACTTGCTTGAGGTGATTAGCCAAGTATTTTGTAAGCGGAACTGACTCCCTGGGACAACACGAGATCTGTTTGGCTTGTTTTAGAGGCCACAATTTCTCTTCTCCTTGTGGGCTATGGAGAATATTCCCAGAGATGTTTTATTATTCTTTCTATTGTTTAAATGCATAAATTGTGCTTTGTAGCCCTTAGTTTACAGCAACTCCTCCCTTACTCCCCCATGGCTGCCTGATATTCTTGCAAAGAACACCAACTAGGAGTCTGAAGACATGCTAAAAATTTCTTAATTGCACAGTACACGAACAGACTTAACCACAGTTTCATCTGAGAAACTGTGAGCATCCTAGACCAAGCTAGGTCCAAAAAACCTTAAGAGAATTCCTGGAAGCCTAGCACTCAGACATATCCACCATCAACAGGCCCATTGAGGTAAACAACATCTGCATACCGTTCAAAGGAGACAATCATAAAGCTAAGAAGGAAACTAGATCAAAATACCTCCTTGGCAGCGATCAACACTCAGATTAGCAGAGATTAACTCACACCAACAATCAAGCTGTGAACAAAAACCCAATCAAGCCATTCAACTCTCCATCACTGGAGGTTATAAGAAGAGATTGGACAGCCATTTGTCTGACATGGTATTGGGTCTCCTGAGCAGGGGTTTAGACAGAAGACCTCCAAGGTCCCTTCCAAATCTGCTATTCTATTATTGTTATTCAGACAAACTAGCTAAGAGTAAACAACAATCTAATCAAGGAGCCACCCAGAACACTCCCACCGATACTGATAGGCCAAGCCACTTGTATATAAAAATGGAGGAAACCCTGCTCCCTTCTACCATGATGATGTTACCCAGTTGGGTAATGAAATGTCTTCAAGAAAGCAACCTAGCCTGCAGAGCACCAAAGACCCCATAACACATATATATCTATTAAA
Source organism: Pareas carinatus (assembly GCA_032468095.1). Taxonomy (NCBI): domain Eukaryota; kingdom Metazoa; phylum Chordata; class Lepidosauria; order Squamata; family Pareidae; genus Pareas; species Pareas carinatus. The sequence continues at coordinate 38,884 of JANHFO010000854.1, forward strand.
ATCATAAACGTTAAAAACTTGTCAACAAGGTTAAGCTAAAAGCAAAGAGATGTCCTTCCCAAGTTAAAGGAAACAAACCCATTGTGAAAGTAAGGAATTTGCCTACTGACCATTACTATGAGCTGAGTAAGGATTGTGGGGGGCTGTTTCTTATTTTAGCATTGGTGGCTCTTTTCTCTGATAAGTCTCTTTGGGATTCATTTGGCTTATCTAACTTTCAGTCCTGCTGGAAGGAAGATCAGATTATGCTTCCCAACCAAACAGCATGTTGGACAGAAATGTTTGAAAGGGGCTCAGATTTGCTTTTCATAAAAAGGATTAAAAAGGCCCCAGCACATCCCTATGCATACTCCTTCATTCTAAAATGACCTATCTCCTTTCTCCTGGCCACATGACTCAGAGTGGGGCAATTATTAAGGGGGCAGAGAGAATGGCAGAAGTCAAATTCTGCACAATTTCTCTACCGTTGTCTCATAGGCCCCCTAAAGCAGATGAATAAAGTAGCTACACACATCGATATCGGTGGCCCTTGACTTACAACCACAATTGGATGCAGTCCTAGGCTGCGTTAACAGAGGGATAGAATCAAGATCACGTGAAATGTTAATACCACGTTATAATTCCTCGGTAATACCACACTTGGAATACTAGCATCCAGTTTTTGTCACCACGATGTAAAAAAGATGTTGAGAGTTTGGAAAGAGTGCAGAGAAGATCAACGAAGATGATTAGGAGACTGGAGATTCAAACATATGAAGAACAGTGACAGGAATTGGGTATGTCCAGTTTAATGAAAAGAAGAACTGGGGGTGACATGATAGCAGATTTCCAATATATCAAGGGGTGCCACAAAGAAGAGGGAGTCAAGCTATTCTCCAAAGCACCTGAAGGCAGGACAAGAAGCAATGGATGGACACTAATCAAGAAGAGATTCAACCTATAACTAGGGAGAAATTTCCTGACAGAACAATTATTAGTGGAACGACTTGCCTCCAAAGGTAGCGGGTGGAAGTTTTTAAGAAGAGATTGGGCAAATGTCTGAAATGGTATAGGGTTTCCTGCCTGAGCAGGGGGCTGGACTAGAAGACCTCCAAGGTCCCTTCCAGCTCTTCTTATTCTGTATTTTGTCATTCAGCCCAAAATGTTTGCTACTAAGTGAAGCAGCTGTCAAATGAGTCGTGGCTCATTTCGCAACCTTTTTGCCACAAGAAAAGTTGCCGCCGTTATTAAGTCAGCCATGGAGCTGTTAGGTAACTCCAGCTTCCCCCATTGACCTCTCTTGTGAGAAGCCAACTGGAAAGGTTAGAAATGGTGATTGTATAAACACACAAGACACTGCAAGCGGTTGTAAATGCATGCCGGTTGCCATGCGCCTGAATTTTGATCATACAACCACGAGGAAGCTGCTGCAGTCATAAGTGTGAAAAAACAGTTCTAATTCCCTTTTTTTTCCCAGAGCCATTGTAACCCTGAACGTCATTAAACAAATGGTTGTAAGTCAAGGACTACCGGTGCCCTTACTGCTAGATCCAGATTGGGTGTGATTGCCCAACACCTTTGTGGTGTCATTGTTATAGCTTCAGATTCTTCTTCATTATTTCATATAAACAGTCAGCGGAATACTCAATGCCATCCCTTCACTTAAGTGGACCACTGTTTAGATATGTGTAGTCAATAGGCAAAGATCTAAAAATCATTCAAGGATTTAATGAGTTGAATTATACTCTTTAACTCCACATCCTACTTCAATACCTATAAGCGCCTATTCTTCCTCCCCTCTTCTTCCCTTTCCTGAACACGTCCTTACTGTGACATCAACATTTTTGTAAACAAGTGTTGTACTGAAGGACGCTTAATTTGTTCTTCTACCTCTCTTCACAATATAAGCATAGCCTTGATAGTAAACCACAAACACTACAAAAATGTTGCTTTCAAAAATGATTGAATCTCTTACTGGTGGAGCTTTCAAATGGAAATAAAACGATTACATTATCCCCTCTGTAAGTCTTCTAAATGTTAGCCCCTACTGTAGCAGGATCTGACAATCTTCCGTCCTCGAGATCCTTTGAATTCCTTCCACTCACTTAAGCCAACATGACAATAGTAAAGTATTCTGGGAATTATAGTCCAGAACTAAGGGAAGGGGCAAGGGACATAAAGATGAATGAATCTGTCGCTTTTTTTAAACCATCCAATTTAATCTCAAATTCTTTTTTTTCATTGCAGTTAGGAAGACATTTGCAGATTTTTCATCTGCACTAACCAGCCAAGATCAGTAAGGGCAGCTGTTTCCAGCAAGAAGAGGATCACATACCTTTCCTGTTTATCATGCGGCTATGAAAGATAAGGCATCAAGAGAGAAGAAAATAGAAAAGAGAAGGGATTCTTAATTCTAAATTAGATACAGAATGGAAATAGGAAACTATCTGGACCTGTACAAATCTGTAAACTGCCCAGAGGCATGCAAGTGTGATTTGCAATATAGAAATTAGATGATATATAAATGATAAATGAGAGAGAGGGGGGGAGAGGGCGAGAGAGAGAGAGAGAGATGTGGGGAGGAAGGGGGAGGAAGGGACGGATAAACTGACAAACAAACATGGATAGAAAGAAAGAATAACAGGGAAGCAAATTTGGTCTAGTAGTTAAGGAACAAGGCTAGAAAGCCAAAGACCATGAATTCACGTTCTGCCTGAGCCATCAAAGCCAGCTGGGTGACCTTAGGCCAGTCCTTCCCTCTCAGTGCAATTCACCTCCCAGGATGGTGGTTGTTGTGGTAAAAATAGGAGAAGTGAGGCTTTTTTGAATATGTTTGCCATTTTGAGTTATTTGTAAAAATAATAAAGGTTGAGATATAAATAGACAGATAGGTATTTGGTCCAAAGTAGGAAAGTGGGTATGCTGGCTAGCCTTGTTAGGGCCTCCTTAAGGAAGACTCACTGTCTCCTGGGCTCATTAAGTCTCGGGAAAACACAAGTTTGAATTCAGTAGCTATTCACTGGATAGTTGTCTCCTGTCTCTGCCTGCTTAAGGTCACCATACACGTTTTGCTAGTGCTGTACAGATACCTCCCAAACCCAGGAAAAGGCATCACTGTTTTTAAGGAGCTGTTGACAGGTAGACCTGCTAACGCTCCCACTGAAGCCCCAAAGTTGTTCCAACGAGCTGGGTATCACCAGTACAAAAATACAAATTCAGAATTAGGCTTTGAAAAGTCAAGTCCTTTTCTAAAAACAAAAAGCAAAACTCTAAGACGAGGGTATTAACTAAGTTCTAAGTACGGGAAGCCTCGATTTAGTGGATCTTGGTACAAGGGACCTCTCATGCCGCAATTTAAATTTCCATGGTGATTTATATCATTTGCATCGGGATGATGTGATGGATTTCTCTGAACCTGGAAATAAACAGAAACAACAGAGTTGGAAGGGACTTTGGAGGTCTTCTAGTCCAACCCCCTATCCAGGAGACCCTATCCAATTCTGGAAAATGGCTGTCCAGTCTCTTCTTTAAAATAATAATAATAATAATCATACATTTTATTTATATCCCGTCCTTCTCCCGAAGGACTCAGGGCGGCTTACAGGCATGTAAAAGCACAAACAACAGGAACACTAAAACATATTTAAAAATATTAAATAAAGCCTGAATTAAAAAGGGGAGCAATATAATGATTACCCAAATAAATACAAATGTTTAAAATAATCTAACACAGATTTAAACGCAGGAGGACAAGGACGCGGCTATCCCAAGCCAGCCTGTTGGAACAAATGGGTCTTCAGGGTGCGGCGGAAGGTTCGAAGGTCAGCGATCACTCGTATAGCAGGTGGGAGATCATTCCAGAGGGTGGGTCCCCCCACAGAAGAGGCTCTCCCCCTGGGGGTCGCCAGCCGGCATTGTTTGACTGGCGGCACCCTGAGGAGGCCCACTCTGTGGGACCGTGCGGATCGGTGGGAGGTATCAATGGTTCGAATGCGGTCCTGCAAATATGGCACTACATTACATACTCCAGCATCTTGATTACCCAAAGACATATGCAAGCATCCTTTTTATGGAATTCAGATCTGCATTTAATACTATTATTCCAAATATTCTTATAAACACACTAACTCAGCTAAATGTACCTGACAACACTTGCAAATCGATCATAAGCTTCCTAACAGACAGGAAGCAGCAGGTGAAGCTAGGAAAAATAACATCAAACACCTGTAAAAAATTTGCAGATGATACAACAGTGATTGGCCTCATTCTAGACAACAATGAATCTGCCTACAGACAAGAAATTGAACAATTAGCCTTATGGTGCGAAAAGAACAACCTAAAACTGAACTCACTCAAAACAGTGGAAATGATAGTTGATTTTAGAAGAAATCAGTCTATTCTACCTCCTCTCACAATATCAAACAACACAGTAACAAAAACAGAATCCTTCAAATTTCTGGGCTCTACAATATCTCCTCAATAACTGTCTGGTTTGGAAATGCAACAATACAAGATAAACATAGACATCAAAGAATAATTAGAACTGCAGAAAAAATATTGCTACAAAACTCCCCTCCATTGATGATCTGTACACTGAACGATACCCCCCAAAAAGAGCGGGAAAAATAATTATGGACCCCCTCACACCCTGGACATAATCTGTTCAAACTTCTCCCCTCTGGACGACGCTACAGAGCGCCGCAAACCAAAACAACCAGACATAAGGACAGTTTCTTCCCTCGTGTTATCAACCTACTAAACAACCGATTCACGGGACGGTGTTAGTGCGGAGGGTGTCCTTTGTGACAGGATGAAATGGGTTTTGTCTGCACTTTACAACAAGACATGATGAATGTTACGTCCTTTAAGACTATGAAGGTATCTTATGCTTACATACTCATTTCATTAAGCCTATACATGCCTATATCTATGAATGGTCGTGATTATGCCTATATATTCAAGCTGGCTATTGAATGTATCTCGATTGTATTCTGTTGTAGGTTTTGAGAACGACCACTTAAGGGAACTTCCTTGTGTGTCCTGATACACATGGCGAAAATAAATTCTGATTCTGATTCTGATTCTGATTCTGAATACAGTTAGTTTTCAACTTGCAAGAGTTCGTTGGGTGACCGTTCAAAGTTACAACGGTGCTGAAAAAAGCAACTTATGATCGTTTTTACACTTACGACCATTGCAGCATCCCCATGGTCACGTGATTTACATTCAGACGCTTGGCAAGTGACTCGTTTTTATGACAGTTGAAGTGTTCCAGTGTCATGTGATCACCTTTTGGCAAGCAAAGTCAATGCGGAAGCCAGATTCACTTAACAACCGTGTTACTAACTTAGCAGCTGCAGTGATTCACTTAACAGCTGTAACAAGAGAGGTTGTAAAATGGGGCAGAATTCACTTAACAGATGTCTCGCTTAGCAACAAAAAATTGGGGCCCAGTTGTGGTCGTAAATCGAGGACTACCTGTAAATAAATATTCCTGGTCTACCTGAGGGTTAGAATGCTATTATCAATCAAAACATTTACACATTGGAAGTTTTTTTAAAAAGCAAAAAACAACCGTGCAACTTCAGAAAGTATAATTTGCTGTTTCGAAAAGTTGGTTCCTGTGGAATGGTTTATTTTCTGACCCTAAACCTACAATATGGAAACATTAACAAGACGGGCAGTGGCACTAATAACCTGGTTGTGATGCCAAGAAAGAAACACGCTGCTTCTGGGTTACTATCAATGCTTGTTGAGACCTGGGGCCCAGCCGCTTCTCGCTCATCGAATCAAACGCCTTTGCTTGCGATGCCTTTGGGGAATTTTGCAATAGACGTATTTACTGCGTGTAGATGATAGTTTTAGGTTGCCAAACGCCTTTGGAACATTGAAACCACGTTGTGGATGTTACTATGCAGATGACACTACCCTAATAGCCGATAATGCAAAGGATCTGCAAGCTCTGGTAATAAAAGTTGAGGAGTGCAGTGTGAAATAATAGGACTAAAAGGAAGTAAAAATGAAATAAAAAGAAGATCGAGCGAATGTTTGTAAACCGCCTAGAGTCACTGAGAGTGGGTGGGCCTCCAGATAAATCTAATAAAGACAGACAGCAGATAGAAAGACCAGCATTAGAATTTTGCAAGGAAGGTATCAATTTTGCAAGGAAGGGTGCGTTTCAAGATTTTGATAACCACCTTTAAAGCGCTCCATGGCATTGGGCCTAGTTACTTGCAGGAACGCATACTACCACGTCATACCTCCTACCGACCTGTTCGCTCCCACAGAGAGGGCTTCCTCAGGGTGCCAGACATTGCAGGCTGGCGACCCCTGGGCGGAGAGCCTTCTCTGTGGCAACTCCCACCCTCTGGAATGACCTCCCCGTAGAGATTCGGATGATCACTGACCTCCGTGCTTTTCGCCATGCTCTTAAGACACATCTGTTTGTTCAGGCAGGTTTGGCCTAGCCCTGCCTCCCTCCTCATTCCCGATTTTAACCAATTTGGTTTTAAATTGGTTTTAAGGATTTGTTATTTTAAAATTATCAGCCTACTAAAATTTACTTTTAATGTTCTTAATTTACGTATTTTGTATTTTACTGTTGCCTGTAAACTGCCCTGAGTCCGTCTTTAATGGAAAAGGGCAGTCTATAAATCTAATTATTACATTAAATTAAATTAAGGAAGGTATCAAAGTGGTGGAGAGCTTCTGCCTTTAGCACCAGCCCTCAGCAGTATAGGAACAAGCAGTCAAGAAAAATTGCCCTGCCAACTCTCAGTAGTGCAGCCCTAACAATCTTTGAGAAGATATTCAGATGCCAGCTATGAAGATCAGAAGAGCTCAAACCGAGATGTCCTTTCTGACCCTCTATGGAGGCCAAACTTGGACTTGTGAAGAAGCAGAAGAAGAAGAGGATTGACTGACACCTTTGGACTTTGGTGTTGGAGAAGACTCCTGAGAAGACCCTTCGCAGCCAAAAAAACAAACTGATGGTTTAATCAAACAACTCAATCCAGATTTCACACTGGAGGCACAGATGTCCAGGCTCAAACAATCCTACTTTGGAAAAGACCCGGCTCTCTGGAGAAGGCTGTGAAAGATAGAAGGAAAGAGAAGAAGAGGACGACAAGTAGCAAGGAGGTTGGACTCGGTTGCACTGATGATAGGAACACCATTAAAAAAGCAGGTTAGGGGCAAATCCTCGTGGAGAAATTTTATCTATGTGGTGTGCTAAGATTTGATGACAGATTAGCAATCAATTAAATCCACTGTTGATATTTTTCCATAGTGGATCACACCACAAGGACACTTTTTCCTCAGCTAAAATCTCGATAAACCTCAAATGACCACCGATGATTTACCGACGCTTTGTAGATAATACGTTTTCTCAACAATATACTATAGGTTTTATTTTGTTCATTTTCCCCTTCCCAGATGTAAACTCATTCCAGCAAACCACAAAATGGATTGATGATGTCAGAACGGAAAGGGGTAGCGATGTCATCATAATGCTTGTAGGAAACAAAACAGATCTAGCAGATAAGAGGTAAGGAGATAGACTTCCCGCTTTTCTGACAAGGTTGAATCGATCTTATTTGAAAAAGCATGATCCATACAAGAACCTAAAATTCAGGTTTTCAAAAAGAGTGCAGCGCAAAGTATGGCCAGTGGGCAGTATGGCAGTCTGTGAGAATAAAACTGGGTCTGTTGGGCCAAGTAGTTGAAAATCCACTCCATTCAAAAGCAGTCTTCTGCTCCTCCGCATCTTTCTTGCTTCCCCCAAAAAGCTACTTCCTTCCTTATTGATTTCGCCACCTTTATTGTTTTTACAAATAAAATTCAAGGTGGCAAACCTTCCTCTACAACAGCCCTGTGAGGTGGCTTGGACTGAGAGATAGGGACTGGCCCAAAGTCACAGTGGGCCTTCATGGCTAAGTTGGGACCTGGACTCACACTGCAGATGGACATAAAGCAGCCACCCAGAGCCACCTTGAACTGTGAGATGGGGACAAAGAAATGAGAGAGAGAGAGAGAGAGAGAGAGAGAGAGAGAGAGAAAGAGATAGATATGGATAAATATAGAGAGACAAAAGAGGGAGACCCATAGACAGCAGGCCCAGGTGCCAAAAATGTAATCATGTGACCACAGGTCTGGATGGGGGGGGAAGCAGAACTTTTATTAGGTTGCTCATTCTTTTTTTTTAACCTGTGCATCAGTTGAGTGTCAGGGTGCATGTGTTAATTTTTTCCCCATTTTCCTGTTAAGAGCTGAAGGACAAATGTGAAACTGCATGTTTCATTCCTGTATTCAGGGACCACCGGGTGTCGCTCATCGTAAAAAATTCCTCCACAATTTAAATAGCTTTTTTTAATGTGATTCTCTTCTCTCCTTCCCCAAGGCTAGACTGTGTCCCTTGGACTTTGCTTTGTAATTTGCCATATAAATGAGTCCAGGGTCATAAGCACAAACCTTGCGAATTAATGGGGGTTTCTTCCTTGAAGCACCTAAGGTGTATCAACTCTGCAATTGTGTTTTTCTTGTTCAATTCAATTCAAGCCTTTATTGTCAGAGTACAACATGTGTACACTGAGATTGGCTGAGTCTTCCTCCGTGCACCCCACCCCACAACACATACAGACAGCTCACGGTGGAAGCCCAGGAATCCCTAACCCAGTGAATCCTACTAACAAATAAATTGTTGGTATGTAAAAGGAAAGCAGCTCTTAGAAGGGAGTCAAGGTTGCAGTCCTCTTCCTGTGATTCTCTTCCTTTTCTTTTCTCCAGACAAGTATCTATTGAAGAAGGGGAAAGGAAAGCCAAAGAGCTGAATGTGATGTTCATTGAAACCAGCGCAAAGGCAGGATACAACGTAAAACAGGTGCGTAACAAGGAGCTGCAGATTGTTATGTCTTAAGGCAGGAGTCTCCAAACTTGGCAACTCTTAAGACTTGTGGACTTCAACTCCCAGAAGCCCACTTGTGAAGTCCACAA
>JANHFO010000857.1:17983-28290 GCA_032468095.1 Pareas carinatus
AATACTATAAATCAGTGATGGCGAACCTACCGGTATGTCACGCATGTCACAGTGAACACGCAGAGGCCTCTCTGTTGGCATGTGAGTCAAGTTGCCCCAGCATCGCTCCAGAGCTCAGCATGCTCAAAAAGAGAGTAATGGCACCAGATGATGACATCACGAGGCCATGCACCTGCTCAGAAGTGAGTAGCAGCACCAGGTGATGACATCACAGGGCCATGCGCATGCTCAGAAGCGGGTAGCGGCACCAGGTGATGACATCACAGGGCCATGCGCATGCTCAGAAAGGGAGTAGCGACACCAGGCGATAACAACACTGGGCCATGCATATGCTCAGAAAGAGAGTAGAGGCACCAAGCAATGATGTCACGAACTGCGAATCGATAGCTGCGACTTGTTCAAACACTCGGTGCATAAAAGGTTGGCCATCACTGCTATAAATTATGTTAAAAGTCACTACAACAGTGAGAAAAATCAAGAGTCACTCTCCCTCAGATGATTCCCTAAATACAAAATCATTCATCAGGCTTTTCAGAGCAATCAGAATCCTGTAGTTCTTTCTGAAGTCAGTTTCACAATAAAGATTCACAATAATCTGCTTTTCTCAGTACTGTCACCAAGATTGCCTGAAGATGCTGCAAATTACTCTCAGTTCTAGAAAGGAGGCAGTGGCAAAGCATTTCTGAAATCTTGCCAAGAAGTCTACAGGGACCTGTCCAGGCAGTTTCTGAGACAAAATTGAATGGAAGAAAAAAAAGTTTGTAATAAGCCACTGTGTAATTTCATAATTTTTAGTGCAAAAATTTAATATATTCCCTCCTAACAAATTTTCAGTTAAAATGGACATATTCAAGTAAAAAAGTGAGTTTCATAACACAGCATCCACATCATATCTACATATAATATTAACATCTGTGCACTCATTCACACCCTCACATATAATAGACATGTAGTTTGGTTAATTCTTATACACTAATACAGATGTTTCATTTGTTAATTTTTTTCAGACATCTACCATTAATAATAAAAAACTTTTATGAAGCCTAAGTTCTATGTAACAAGCAAGGGGAGAAGAAGGGGAGAAGACTGGCTGGGGAATGGCACACAGGCCAAATACCAGGTATTTGCCATCTCTGCTCTAAGCCTACTAACAATGCAAATGTTGTAAATACCTTCTCTGTTAAAAGCAGATTTTACTATTATAATCCTTTTGTACCTCTTAGGAGGAGAATTTTAGTCCAACCGTATCTTTTTCCTTTCCTTTTATGCTTTCCTCTAAAATGTGATGTTACTTTTCATTTAAATAATAATAATCATCATGTCCAGATATCATTTTATTTAGACCAGCTTTATGCTTATCTTTCTTTTCTGACCTCTTTTTTTTACAGCTGCATTTTATTTTGTACTCTTTGAGGAGTTTGGATTATCATTTTTAGTTTGTCTGAATTCTGTAAAAGATATTGCATTTATTTAATTTTTATTTCTTTCTGAAGTGGCATCACACTCACTTTTGACTGTTTTGCTTACAAAAGTTTTTAATGGATTTAATATTCCTGAAGTGTGTGCTAATTTTTAGTTGTGCTTATTGAGAATTCATAAAAGTGATATTAGTAATAGAAAATATGAACTACATTTGCAAGATATAAGAAAAATGTTCAATTTGGAAATGTAAGAGCCAGTTTGGGTCTAGTGGCTCCAGGCTAGAAACTGGGAACCTGTGTGTTCTAATCTCACCTTAGACATAAAAGAGAGAGAGAGGATACTAAACAGCTCCAATGAAATCAGAAATTGATTTGACTATAACACAAAATAGATGCCCCCCATCACCAGATCACTCTGCAGCTGCCCTGAAACAAAATCCAGATTCAACATGTGACCAGTGACAAGTGTCCAGCTCACAATAACTCGAATCAGGTCCATGACTGCCTGATGATCACGAACATTAGATTCTGCACTGAATTGAGACAAAATTAACTCTCCCAGAATCAATATCATAGTAAAGTTCCACAGCAATAGTAGGCAATTTTGCAGGATGGTTGATGTGTAGCAGAGAAATTGGTAAAACAAGTGCTCCCAAATGAACCCTAAAATCCAATTTAACAAAATCTCTCCTTCCGTTATTATGCAACCATGCCTCTGAAAGCTACTAGGGCCCCTCAAATAACAATAGCCACCCCATCCTCCCTGTTTTTGGGTTGCAGCAGCATTACCTATACATTCAATTCAAATCTTTCATTTTGGAACCAACTCCGAACTACAGAATTCATGACTAAAACATCTATTTTTCTCTCAACTCCCCCCCCCCTTCGCCCCTATCTTGCATGCTGAAGAGTTCAGAATAATTCCAAAACTTGCTTATTCTCTTGGCTGGCTGTACTAAAGGGGTTATCCAAAAATAGAAATGAATGTGACAGTAACAATAGGTTTCAACAATTCAATTTTCCCTCTGAATCTATCTTTCAATTAATTTATTAGTTTCCTAGCAACCTATCTCAATTTTCTATTCTTACAAGTAATGCTTCTTTCATTTCCTGTCGAGAAGCATTCCTCTTTCAAAGCAGTCGAGATTTAATTTCTTCCTGTGGCATTTGAATCATTGCTTTCCTCTTTTGCTCCTCTTGTGCAGGTCTGTGTTTTATTTTTGAATACAGAAAATAACAAAAGCACTTGAAACTTCCAAGTGCAAAATAGAATGTGTAGGGGGCGAGACATATAGAACTAACAAAGCACTGTTACTGTAACACATCTGAACCCACAAGCATATACAGTGAAATCTGAAACAACCTCAGCTGTACTTTATGAATTAGTTTCCATTTTCAGCTTATTACATAGTGTAAGCTACACAAGATTCTCTATAAACAAATTTAAAACATACATTTAAACATATATTAAAATAATAACTGAAATAATAAAGTCAACTAAACAAGATCTTCAGTAATATCATGTCTAAAAATATACAGCACACTTCTTTGACACATGAATAGGAGCTGTCACCAAATATCTTGAAATGGAATCTTATTCCATATGAAGGGCAACAGGAAAAAAATGGCCTTGAAAATCAAAACCAAAATCTGTTCCTGATATAGTAGACCACTGCAAGGGGACATGTTTTCAAAATGTGTTACATATTTTTTAAGATCCTTTTCAGATTAACAATTGCCAAATTTTGCCTGTGTTCACATAACATACTAAGTCATATTTTGTGTAATAATAGTTTCTTGAATAAAAAATTGACCTGGTAAATATGATACAGTAAAGTACAATTAGCGATTTACAAATCACATTAGCTGAGCTTACACAATGCACTACAGGCAGTCCTCGTTTAACAATATTTGTTAAGCGACTGCTCAAAATTACAATTATGCTGAACAAAGAGACTTACAACTCATGCCCAGAGTTACAGCTGTTGCAGCTCCCTATGGTCAGAAGAATGAAATCTGGATGCTCACAATCATGTAATTTCCATTTGTAATCTTCCTGACCAGCTTCCCTACAAAGTCAACAGGGAAACCGGCAGGGAAGGTCACAAGCTGTTGCTGCTTGCTGAAAGACTCCTGGTTTCTGGAGACTGGCTAAAAAAATCTCTGTCCTGAAATCCAAAAAGGATTTTGGCACAGAATGTTTGCAACATGGGGCATTGACAATTAGCCCCCAGAAGACAAAGGATGTCTTCTTGTCTTTGGAGACCGGCTGCAAAACCCAGTGCTGCAAACACTGTACGTCAAAATCTTGTTTGGACTTCAGGATGGACGCAGCAGCAAAGGACTGCTCACCAGAGGGATTCAGACCCACTTGCGACCAAGTCTCTCTGGCAGGTAGTTCTTTCACTCTGTCTGCTTAATGATGCAGGAGATCACTAAATGACCTCAACCAGGAGAGTCAGAATTGTTGTCATTGACTGAAGCAGGCACATGACCTCTCACTGAATGATTGCTTCACTCAACAGCCTAAGATTCCAGTTTCAATAGTTGCCGTGAGGATAACTCATAAAGAAGAAATTTTATTTTTTGTGTTGAGAATCTATATTTTGTGATAGTATCTTATGTGAATCTAGCTTCTTAATTTACTGTGATATTGGAAGGATCTTCAGAAACAGCATCAATATTCCACAGGACTACATTTTTCTTTGAGAAAGAGAACAATGATAAATGCAAACCAATGTAAGATATTACATCTTTATTAAAAAAGTAACAAATCAACAAAAACAGAAAAAATGCAAATACTAATTCAAGTAGTTTTATTTTCATGTTTCATTTATATTTCTTTTATTTTAATATCTCTAAGATGGGTAGAAACTTTCAAAAAGTTAAAATAATGGAACTGGAACTTCAATAGTGTTATGGAGAGATGTCATTATTCAAACTCACCAAAAAGACAATCAATTGGCTATCAGGGTTGACAAACAAACTAAAAATATAAAAATTTATGAAAGTTTGTAGGATTTTTATTTTAAAGAAGGGAAGAATAAACTGGGTAGGGAATAATTTTATGGTCCATTACAGGGCTGGATCTAGTTAGTAGTTGGAGATCACAAGAAAATTTCAGTGCAGTGGATTAGAATGGGAAATCAAACAGACATTCAAGAAGATAATGGTGACAGCCAGCTGTGTGTGTTGGATGGCCAGCTGTGTGCATTTCCCAGGCTTGGATCTCGGAGGGATTTTTCCCTGGAATGTAGCTTCTCAACAATTAACAGAAGGAACTGGAATTCCTTCAATTTATATAATTTCTCTGGATTAGGGATTGTCTCAGAATTTCCTCACAAGACATTTTGAAATAGTAAACAGTTTACAAGAGGATTCGGGGACGGTGTTCTACTAAAGCTTGCATGCCAATGCTGGGAGACAGGGGCTTCAATCTTATTCGCTGTTGAAGAAAGCAGACATTTTTCAATTTATTTTTCAAATGGACAGTACGTTGTGCCTTTCATTTCTTAATCACCTTAAAAGACTATTAATCTAACAGAGAAAACAGAAAGCAACCAAACTTTCATGTGACAAAGCAGAGGAATTAATCAAAGCTTGGGAATACAAACCTGATACCAATTTTTATTAAGATGAGTTACACATATATCTTTCAACACAACTGAAAGAAGAACCTTCAGACAATTTGCAACTTCTAAAAAGGCAAGTTTGGAAGAGGCGACAAGAAGAATAGGCACCTCGGAAGTCTAGACCAGGCGATGGCTAGTCCAGACGAATTGAGAAACTGTTCAGACGAGCAGGGGAAAGACTGCCTGAGTGCAGGCAGCCCAAGTCACTGACAGGAAAAAAAAGCACAAGTGCAGCTAGCCGCTAAACAGCTGATTGTCAACAGCCAATTAGATTTGGGTGAGTTTATTTACACAACTCCTTTTCCTGATGAATTTGGAAAAAAGAAAATAAAGTTTCCAAGAACTAAAAAGGGTAGCTGAACAAGACACTGGGAAGAACTTATAGAATACAGAAAAAAATATTAATAGGGAATGGTTTAAAAGAACTTTAAAAAATCTGGATTATATTTAAGAGTGTGAAATTTTCTCTTTTTCTATGGAATTTATTAGAGATAAATGTGAAAAATATAATTAATCTTTAAGATCTGAAAATGAAAAAGAAAAAGACAGAGGACATCTAGTGGTGATTGGAAATATTACAATAATTGTAAGCTGAATTTTCCTGAGAATAGGGACCTTGGGAACAGCTTTTATTTATAGAAAATACTGGAACAGTGAAAATTGTTTTATATTGTGAAATGGAACATCTCAATTAGTTTAAGATAGTTGGCTCTATATCAATTGGGCCTTATGTAAAAAAGAAAAATGAGCAAATTTACAAAAAAAAACTTCCTCTGCACCAACACCACCTAATTCTGGCCAGAGTAACATTGAAACAATGCTACAGAGAGGAAAGGTACAAGACAAGCTACAACTTATTCAAAAGACAATTCAAAGCAATCATGAGGAAATAAAAAAATCATGAAGAAATCAAATTAAATTTTGAGAATTTAAACCAGAAAATGCTGGACATAAAAACTCACCAAATGATTGTTAAAAATGAACAAAAAAAATCAAATTATTGAAAACAAGTCAGATGAAATTGATTTAAAAATTGAATAATTGATTCAAGAGAATGCTAGGTTAGAGCAAGTCAATCAAAATTTAGGAGCTGTAGCGCCTCTGGAAATGGAAAAAGCAGTACATTACTTATGATTTCAAAATATAAAAGAGGAGAAAGAAGAAAATATAACAGAAATAATTACAAAGAAGGTTTGGAAATAGATGCACTGTAGGGAATGGAGAAGGAGGAAGAGTTGGGCAGACTGGCTCGGTCGCCTACCAGCCAGAGCTAGCAATGATCCCGACATAGATTTGGGCCTTTGCGGCCTCCGATCCACTTCCCATCCACCCTCCCAAGGCTCACGCTGTAGCAGGCAGAGGAGGAGGAAGAGTTGGGCAGACTGGCTCGCTCACCTGGAGCTTTGTTCATGTGCTCAGAGCTTGGCTCACCTCGCGGGAGGGTCCAGAGCTCAGTCCACCTCATGGGACGTCTGGAACTCAGCCTAAGCATCTGGAGCACCCTGAGCTTGGGCAGGCTGGCTGGCGAGTGAGCGAGGAGGGGAAAGTGGAGTGCGAGAGCAGTATGTTTTTATTTTTGTGTGTCTGTGTGTCTCTAATTCTATCTCTGTGTGTGTGTGTGTTTGTTTGTGAGTCTCTCATTCTCTCTTCCTCTCTCATTCTCTCTTTTCCTCTCTCATTCTCTGTCTCTTTCTCTGTCTCTGTCAAACCCCCTTAGCATTGTGATTTGCCATTCCTGTGAGAGAGGGGGAGGATTTGGAGAGGAGAGCTTTTGAGAGAACTGAGCTGAGTTGGACTTGTTATCAGCATCGGCTGCTCACGTGTCCAGCAATGGAGCCGAGCCGAGATTATCACCATGGTGAAAGATGGGAGTTTCCTTGCTCTGTAGCTGAACAATCCTATGTCATTCTTGGCCTTAGTGTGACAGAAACTAAAATAATAAAAGCAAGACGGTTTAGTCTAGTGGTTAAGACGCCACACTTGAAAGCTGGAGACTCTGAGTTCTGTTCCTGCCTTAGCCATGACCCATCTCTCAGCCCAACTCACCACACTGGATTGTTGTGGGGAAAATAGGAGGAGGAGGAAGGTATGTTGGATACGTTCACTACCTTGATAAAAATAAAGAAGATGGGATATAAATAAAAAGGCAGCCCAGACTAACATATTATAATAACAAAGTCCTCAAAACAAAACAGAGACCATTAAACAAATAACAAACATTAGCTCCTGACTTGGGAGCAAGCCAGGTTTTCAAAGTTTTCCCGAACACTAGGAGAGACAGTGCTGCCTTTATCTCTGGGGGGCAGGACAAATTGAGCAGAACATGAGGAAACCTCCATCTGTCTCCATCAGTGGTGTGAACTATAACATGGTTTTCTCATAAAATTACTGTATTCGGGTTATAAGATTCAGAAATATGAATAGAATAATTTTGCACAAAATAACAGATTACTAAGAATTCAATTGCAATATACAAAGTTTATTAAAATACATTGTTTTAGTAACTAAAGCAAAGTTTAGTTTAAAAATGGAATTCAGAGCTTACATATTTCATTAAAGTACTATGCTCGCTTTCAGCTTCACTGTTATCTGTAATTCTGCAAACTCTTTACATCTGCTGTGTCCTCGTGTACAACCAAGGCAATCAGGTTCTAACTGAATTTCTATAGGAATAAACGGGTTGTTACCCAGTCTATTGTTTTTATAGTCTCAAGACCTAGTCAGCTAACAGGAGTACAGTAATACTTATCAATATTGACAAAAGTAAATAAGAGCACCTACAAGTACAGTACACACTGGATCCTCCTTCTTGTGCCAAAGAAATATTGCAAAAATAGTTTTTATACCGCCCCTCTCCCGAGGGACTCGGGGCGGTGTACAGCCAGAGGTAAAAACACAAAAGTACAATCACCTTTTAAAAGAATTATACACCTTTTAAACACCTTTTAAAAGAATTATACTAACTGGCCTAAAAATTTCCATATAAAATTTAAAACCCCAATTAAAATATCAAATATAAAAGAGGGGTCAGGACAGCCCGGCTTGGGAAAATTAATATGTTTTCAGAGCCTGACGGAAGGCCAGGAGATCTATAAGTAATAATGTGATTCTAACCTACTGTAGAATGAAATGGAGCTTACTCTTCCTGCTATGGCTGGTGATGACCAATGTCAAATTTCTTTCCTCTTAGATCTCCAGTTAAGAACTTGTTGCTTGTTTACAAGATAAACTGGTAAATAGTCTTTCCATTATCATCTGAGAGGTATTTTTGATTTGGAATTTTGCCCTTTCTCGTTGGCTTAATGTAGATGACGAACAACAAACAACATGGAATACTGAATTTCCATGCAGCCATGGTGGAACAGTAGTTAGAATGCAGTATTGCAGGCTAATTCTGCCGATTGCCAGGAGTTTGATTCTGAACAGTTCAAGGTTGACTCAGTCTTCCATCTGAGGTCAGTAAAATGAGAACCCAGATTGTTGGGGTCAATATGCTAACTCTGTAAGCTGCTTAGAGAGGGCTGTAAAGCACTATGAAGTGGTATATATGTTTAAGACAATCTCATTGTACAATTTTGTACAATGACAATAAAGATTTCATTTCATTTAAGTGCTATTACTATTACTATTTTTTCAGTACTGTGTATGTAAAATGGTGGAGAAGCAGTATCATAGCACTAATAGCACTAATTTTAATGTAAAATCTATTTTTAAAAAGTTACAAAATTAATTATTAGTTCATTTCTATATACTAAAATTTAATGTAGAAGTAAACAGATTTTCCAGACGTTTTTGCTTTACTCTTCCTAATTCCTAATCAAGATATGTTCTACTGAAAGCAAAAATAAAGGTCTGTTCTTTTTTCTACCAAGAGTTCTCCAATTATCATTAATTTTTAAAATATTTGATCAGTTTTGAAGGGTTTTTTTGTCAGCTATTTGTTTACAAGTGTACTTGAATCAATGTTTTATTGGTACTACCCCCCCCATAAAACAAGATAGAGAATAAAATTAATTTTCTCCTTTTGTTTCACTAGATATTGTCTGAAATGGTATAGGGATTGGACTAGACCTCCAAGGTCCCTTACAACTCTGTTATTTTGTCAGATATCTTGCAGTATCTCATGCATTTGATGCATTCCACAGGTAAATCAGAAACTGAAATGAGTTGAAAGAGTTTTAACATCTCCTAGTCAGCTCAAGTGCTTTTAATGTTCATTTAAATTATCAGAAAGGATATGCAGCAGTCTCAACATAAGGAACTCCTGAATTGGGTAAGCAATCTGTCAAAGTGTTTTTGCATAAATAATGCCCAAGAACAGATCACTGAAATTATTGATTTAAGTTGCATTAAAACTCATTTATTTAACTATTACAACTCGCGACAATCTATTAAACCATAAAGTCTCGTGCTGTAGAAAAAAACAGGCATGAAATCAATTGGCAGACTGTGAAATCCCTTTACATGTGCTAGTGAAAAGGACACACAGTCAATGAATGCCTTCCCCTCTTCAAGAAAAACCAGTAAAATGATTCTTGCATTTGTATTTCCAATGCCGACTGAGTGGTAAATATAGTACAGACGTTAAAAACTGAGCAAAAGGATACATCATTGATTATAGATCCCTAGGAATGCCTCGTTCATCACCGCTGCTAAATAACTGGTCAATTTCTATTGCTTCATATTACAGGAATCAGCCACAGGTATGACATGTAGATTTATCTACCTGAGGAAATTGACTCACTCTCTGACTCAGTTAGGAAAATATTACCTAATGCATCAATTTGCTTCTAGGGTCAAAGGCATAATTTATTAAATAAGTCACAAGAGAAACAGACCCATCTGCCATGGAAATAGGTAGGTGCTTTTCAGAAGGTAACTGGACTTTCTTGCTTTTTTTCCTTGAAGTTCTTTCCCTTGTCATCCAAGAAGCTTCTTCAGTTCAGTTCAGTTCAAATCAAAAGTTGCCTTTTGAAAAGTACATTTGAGACAACCATGACCTGGATGATTGAGAATTTCCATAGATGTAAATGATAGCATATCATTGGAAGAAGTACACCTTATGAAAATCTGCCTGTTCTTTATAAAATACATATAATTTAACATCTTTTTCAAATCATTATTTTCATTTACAAATATACCCACCACAAACGTTTCGTGCCCTGATTTTCCATTTCTGCCATCTTCAGGCTGGTGCTTTTGGCTTCTTGCTAGTCTGAGCAAAGTGTGATCTGAGTTTCCTTTTATCTGTAAA
>JANHFO010000857.1:30115-42163 GCA_032468095.1 Pareas carinatus
AATACTGTGGCTGAAGTTATGATATATTTGGCTGGAGGTGTGAAAGAGCTATAGAGTTGGTTCTGCTTTCTGGTGACATACTTGGCAGAGCTGTTTTATTACTTTTTAATTCATCTTATTAAAAGCAAACATGGCCAAACAAATCACTTCATTAATTAAAAGGGATTGGAAGGGTCCTTAACTCCGGGATTTCACCAATACCCCAAAGCTCTGTCCTGTTTACAAGAGGTCGTATTTCATTTACTGCCTGTGTCAAACCGCTCCCCTGTCAGGCCCTGGGCTAGGCCCTTGAGACGGGCCAATCAATGTCTGCCCGCTAAAGTCCTTTGCGTGAATCCACTTAAGCAATGTGGATGCTTCCTGTCTAAAAAAGAACTGGTCTCTTGGTACTTCTGATAGAAATTAGCCATGAATTAGAAGAGAAGCATGGTTGTTTTGGAAGAGAGCCAGAATCAGAATTAACAGGCCACCCGAGCCTCTCCATTCTTAAATCCCATTTGCTGGGGGTTTTTTATAACATGTTTCTTCTACTTATAACCAACTTTGACCTAGGACTAGCTATTTTCTTCAGAAATTAATATAATTAAATAGAAATCCAACTTGCTGCAACAGCATGACGCACATTTTTCTTAACTATCTGACATTTTATAACTTTTTGCTGAATTTTTTCTTCTTTTTAATGCTTCTGAATTCATTTTACTTCTCTTGAGCAAATATCTTGTCTCCTTGCCTCCTTGGCCTATTAAGTTCAAATAATCTGTTTCAGGAGTAAAGCTATAATGCACTTACACAAGAGAAAAATTCGAGTCACTTTCATTTCTGAACATACTTTCTGAAGTCTTGTGAATATTGTTACGGTGGATTCAATTCAGTTCTTACGTGCAAATGGGGGGTTTACACAAATGTTTCCTTCATTAGTTATTTGAGGTGTTCTTATACAGTCTATAGTAAAAAATTACCAAAGCAATCAAAATGAAAAAAAGATTACAGGATCTAATGGTAGTAGGAACAATCACGTTTTCTCCCCAGAAGGCCACTGGAAAGTAACATATCAAGAAATAATCTTGTTTTCATAAGTTGTTTCATCCCAAATTAAGAAGGAACACAGTCTTAGGAGGACAGCCTAGTTTAGCTTGAAATATCAGCACTTTACTTTCATTTAGCAGTCATGTCGTTAACATAAAATAATCAGAGCAAGTAGTAAGTAAATCCAAACTAATTGGGGGCGTCATTATCATCCCCCACACACACAAATACTTCCTGACATCTAATAGACTCTGAGCACAAAATTCCCAACTTTACATAACATCATAATAACATAACAAATGTCCATGATAATAAGGTTATGTTTCATTCATTCAATTGCAATATTAATAGGTTGACACAATCAATATCTCTGGAATCAATCCAAAAATGTCTTCTGGAAAAGCCAACTTTCTGGAAGGCCAAAAGATTGCGAGACATTCTTGTCTCAAAGGATAAGTTATTTTATATGGGAGGAACCCCACCAGAGAACACTGCCTCTACATCTCCTGGAAGGTGGGAGTTGAGGACATTCAGGAGGCATTCTCTGACTCTCCAGATCAGGTGAGTAGATTGTATCATAGAAAGGAAGTTCTCAGCTATCCAGGCCCCAAGTTATTAAGGATTTCAAAAGTAGTGACCAACACCTGGACTTGCATTTGAAAACATACCAACAATCGGTGCTACTCTTACAGCAGTGTATAATATGGCAATATCAAGACTGATCAACCAGCATTTTGAACTGGGTAAATTTTTCACATGGTCTTCAAGTACAGCCTCATGTAAAGCAAATTACAGTACTGTAATCTAAATGAGAGATGACTAGGGCATGAGTAATTGTCCCCAATGAATCCTGTGCAGACAAAGCTACAGCTAGCTTGCCACCCAAAGCTGATGAAGACTTTCCTAACAACAGCCTTTATCTGTTCTACCAAATTCTATAAATCCAGGAGGAACAGTACTGTGAACCCATTTTCCCCATCAAGAAACAATCATAGTCCTAGAATCAGGAGGCTTCTGGATTACCAGCTACTTTGTCTACTTGGGTTGTGTCTAAATCTGCTTTCTCCCATCCAGATCCTGATAGAATTGAGGCATCAGGTCAATCATCTACCATACTTCCCAGTTGACCTATAGTGAGGATATTGATGATATATCACCCTGAATTGACAGATAGCTTCTTCAAGCAACTACATTTGAATGTTAAAAAGAAGAGAAAGGACTGAGCTTTAAGGCACCCCATAACAAACCAGGTGAAACCTCTCCTCTCCTGCTCACTTATTTAACAGAAACAAAACTTCATAAAATATGACTTTCTAATCCCAACCTTTGCAAGAGACCCAGAAGTAGAGCTTTGATGGCCATAGGCAAAGACCACCGAAAGATTTTGTAGAGCAAAAGGTTCCATCCAGATCCAACCAAAAGTTATCCATGAGATTGACTAGTACAGTTCCTGTCTCATACCGGGGCCTGAATTCAAATTGACATGAACATAAATAATCCATGTCCTTCAGAAATCCCTACAACTTGGTCCAACCATTTTCTCCACAATTTTCCTTTAAAAAGGAAGGCTAAAGATGGATGAGTGCAATTCATCAAGGGATGATGGAACCTCCCCTTTCCCCCACAAGTGTTTGTCTATAGTCTTGATCCAACTCCCAGTCCCCTCTTTAGCTTCTGCCACCAGCCAGGTAGAGCAGCAAAACTAAGACCACAGAGAACACTGTCCATTTCATCAAAAAGCACAGATTCAGAAACTTTTCAACATCACATGTACGACTCCCTCTCTTCCACACATTCTTTTCATCTAGCTTCCAACTCAAAACAGATATGAGCAATTGTAATCCACATAATGCTGAGATAGAGATACATGGTCATGCTTGCAAAGATTTAATTTAACCTCTATCAAACTCCCCCAGCTAATGGTGAACAATGCTGAGAATTGTAGTATATTGAAGAGTCACAGATTCCCAATTCCCAATGTCCAGGGTTTACAATTAAGGCATCTCTGCTTGAAACTGATAAATTTCTCAGGATTTATATTCTCTTCTTTGAACTTGACTACTTAACTTGGAAAAGGTATTTTTAAATCCCATTCTATCCTTGTTGTACACTATGCTCAAGATTTCATAATTTATATAAAATTACTGTCTTTTACTTACCACGGTCTGTTTTTGAACTTTTTTTAAAAAAATCAAATGCAGTACATATTTCAAAGCTTGTGTAGGACATTGTATATATAGGAATATATATTTAAATCATGCCACCTCCCATAAAAGGATTTAAATACTGCCTCCCTAGCCAGCTGACACAGGAAGAGAACTCCTGGCTTAGTGATCAGTACATCTGCCTAAGATGTGAGACTTCCAGAGTTCAATTCCCAGTAAAGGGCTTTGGCCGGCTGATGATATATAAATTTGGATTGGAAAATTACTCTCACCCTGTGAACACACTCTTTTTGAAGAGGTTGAAATCTACCCTTTCTAGGAAATATAAATCTTTTGTATATCCTAGATTAATTCTGGATTGTGTCGTGACATTGATCTGTTATCCCTACATTTGGTATACAGGGGGAAAAAACTACTTTTCTTGAAGAAAAAAAGAGTGGTATGCAACCTGGTGGTCATAGTAGACTCAACTCCTACTCAAAAAGCAGGTGGCAGTTGTAGCCAAGATTATCTTCGTGCAAGTACACCTGTGCACTAGTTGCACCTTCTCCTGGACTAGAAGCTTATTTAGATACATGCCTTAATCACCTCACAAATGGATTACTGTAATGCGTTCTACGTGAGGCCCCTTTGAAGACCACTTAGAAGCTCTTGCTGGTCAAAAATGCAGCAGTGTGGACAGCACTGAGTATCCTTCAAAATTTCCATAAAACATCAAAATTTGCCCCCACACATTTAGGAAGATCTTGGGAGGAATGCTGGCAAGTTGCAGGTTGGACCTGCATACTTTCATTCTCTACTTCATTAGCACATGATCACATATAAGCTTAGGTATAAATAACACATATGCTACAAGTCCTTAGAGGTAAGTAACCACACAGTCCTTGCCGGAATCTTACTTTGCTGCCCATCTGGCTTTTCAGTCCTATTTTCCACTGATGCTACTAGTAAGGCCTCTGAGCTAAAAAGATATTATTTCTTAGTGACATCCAATTCAGTATTGTTTCTCAAGTATTGGTATTGCTATCTGAGGAGCTAATTAACTATATGCAGCCCACTTTAATACATATCTTAATATTAAATTTCTGATTTAAGTAATCATCTAGCTATGAATTTATATTTCTATGAGAAAGTTTGCAGAGGTAGACCATTTCATCTGATATGATTGTTCTGTGGTTAGTTTTATACCATTAACTCCATGTAAGAAGAGTAGACTATACTAAAAAAACAGATTTTAACCTATCAGTCCTACAGTTAATTATGCTCTTATTTCCCCACACCTTAATTTTAAAAATCTAGTATCTAGTTCTTATCCCTTGATAAACATTTTTAGCATAAGGCAGCAAAAGCAAATCATATTCTAATTCTGTACTCAATTATGTCACAATTAAAATTAGAAACTCAGCATGTGGGCAAAGCTTTTTTTATTCATTACAGTACTATAATAGACATAGACAATGGAAGAACACCATCTTGACCTTATAGGCTTGCCTCCTTCTAATTTCTAATTTCTTGTATATTTTCATACATAAAGCTGGGGGATCTTTAGTTGAAATCTTTATGCTCATACTAATTTTACAGCAATCTGGATTAAGAGCAGAGGGATTTGGAGCAGAGATTACAGATTTACAATGCAATTTTAATCTCTACAGTTTAACAGCATCAAAATGACTTTTCAAGCTTTCATTAACTCAATAGATATTCATTTTAACTGGAGCAAATTGACACTGAAGCTAATGTGAATCAAGCTAATCATAGAGTAGATTAATTGTATGACCAAGAAGGAGTAGTCTGCAAATTCCAGATCCCCTTACTTACAGTTTCCTGAGGTTCTACTATTAGAGATTGTTGAGTGGCTACTAAAAATCAATATGGTGATTTCCCCATTGTTTTGAAGCAAACATGAAGCAACATAATTTAAGAAAACAAACAAAAAATCCTCTAAAATAGAAGACATTGGTAGTGACCACATTGTATTCTTGCCCCATTCACAGTAATAAAAAAATCCCAAAATGTTCAAGCATGAAATAGTTTCTCTTTGATTTCTAGGAAAGCTAAGAATATAAGCAACAAACATACCTCCACAATGAACTCTCCAACACCTTGCCCATATCAGTGTGGTAATATTTGGTAAGGATCAGAATTACCTAAAGGAAAACATGTAAAAAGAAAACTAAGCTATACATGTACATATACATACACACACACACACACACACACACACACATGCATACTTAAATTATGCATATTAACATACAATAAAATTAATGAACTGACAAGATTTGAATTCTAAGAATTCTTAAATTATCCATTATTATCACTACTTTTTAAAAAGCTGTGCATTGCTTCTTTGCCTTTTTGTGGTCAGAGACGTATCAAAGAGTCTTGCTACGAAACAGACAAATCCAGGTTTGCATTGTAAACCAAGAACCTCTCAGAAGATCAGCAGAACAGACTGATGCAGTTATTACTTAGAATCATGAAATTAAGTGAAGTTAATCCTAGCAAAGTATACATAGGTTTACAGCTTAAATAAATAGATACAATACAGATTTTTTATTAAACATTATAGGTAAACTATAATTAAGCTTCTAGTCTTTAGATGCATTTTCATATAATGCTAAGCCATCATACTGTTTGCTTGTTTCTTATACCTGAACTCACCCCATGAATAAAATTGAGGGTTTATTTTCCTGGCAAAACGTCCTTTGAATCCTTGGCTCAGAGAATGTGGTATGTTCACAATATGGTTTCTTATGATAGCTGAAGCAGAATCTATGGTTTATCTCTGAATTGCTTGTGTTCCTTATTCAAGCCACCTACCAAGGAACAGAGGTGGGAGACAAGGCAAGCTGCTCCTACCGCTCTCTTGCTCTCAGTGAAGTTTTTCCCAAATTAGCTCTTTGGCTATGTTCTGCTTGGTAACAAATGTTGTTTAATGCCCCTACCCTGCCTTTTAAGACTGGCTGCCTACCCTTTCAGCTCTAGAATGAAAGAGATTTCAAAAGCAGACGTAGGGATCTAGTATAATTTGAACTTCACAATACCTGGAAAATTGATAGATGTTGATCTTTCAATGCACAAAGAAAACTTTTATTTTTCCACTTTTTTTCCTCCAAGCCATTCTAGACATCTTCTGGAAACCCCATAAATATGTGCTCATATCAGCTATTGTATTAATTAACTTGTTGAAAAAAAATGGGATTTCAGCAGGATCATGCCACTCATTTTTTTCTAAGATAACTTTAAGGATGAATATCTAGCTCAATACTGGAAGGCAATTATTCTGTTGATCTGTCCCTGAACCAGATTTATATTTTCTCTAAATATAGGCTTCGTTGTATTAATCATTATTGATCTTTATTGTTCAAATACAAAGGAACTGGGGACATATACAGTCCTTTTTCAAAATCAGTTCTATTCTTTCGAAGGAAAACAGACACAACTATTTTTGGTAATGCCTTATCAAATGCTCACATATCACAGGTTCTAGTATCTCAATGAAAATTTAATTGTACAGCATGAACCCATAGTTTCTATTTTGTACTGGCCAAATCTGGTGCTTGATACCACTTTTTCCTCCCAAGACTTAGATGCAGCTTATGAAACTATGCAGTAATTCCACAATTCTGTCTCATAACTGCCCATCACTCAGGACAGCCAGCATTTGAATCTAGAGATGCATTAAGAACTATCAGACATAATTATTTTTAGTGGCACTCTGGCTAAATGTTTAATTTAGTAAGCTTAATCAGTGTTGGTGTTAATTATATTACTGCAGGATAATGAGAGGTGAGGCGAGTGAGGAAATTGAGTAGGGTGAAAATGATAGATGACTGAAAACTGTAAATATCTTTAAATGAGTCCCAGAGGGAAGGAAGAGATTGGTGAAGTAGGACAGATGAAAGAAAAAATCATTCTTGTTGGCAATACCAGTTCCTGCCTGCCCCATACCCACAAGAGCTGAACTGGAAAGGTTTGAGGTCTTGGCTTCAGCAGAAATATCAACCAGGAATAATTCAAAACACTACATGGAAACTGCTGCATAGGACAACAGAATAATTATCATTAATGACACAAAGCAACAAAGATCCATGTTAAAGGATGGAATATCGTTTTGCAAGAAATCGAGGAGAGAAAGGAGAACAGAAGTAGAGATTTCAATTGGCTTCTTCAGAAAGGAATATGGAGACCAGTGAAAGAAAGAGTGGCAGGGAGAAGGAATACCATGTCTGCAGAAAAGAAGTGACATAGAAGCCACAGCAGAGCTAGGGTAATCAAACCCAGAGTTGGACTTTTCAGATCACATGCTACACCTGAGAAATGCTGAAGTGTTCTCTTTCTCTGATTTTACTAGGTAATGCATGATATTGAATAGAGAGCAAGGGAACGCTCCTGGAAAGATTTAGAGGAGGCTAGCTATGTGGCTGAAAGCAAAAGAAAGTAGAACAAATATTAGGGTAGACAGATAGGACCTTGAGTATCAGGGGTTATGTATCTGGTTAATACAATATGCTTGCTTGTACATACCAGTTTAAACCTGAGTGGGGCTGAGTGGGGCATGGGAAGATAGATGGGAGGGACAAATTAATGTTTGCTTCTGGTGCTAAGGCAATTGGGACTCAAATTGGGATAGTGACAGACGGGAGAAGTTACAACACATCACTCCGGACATGCTATTGCAGGAGAAAGGGATATCTCAGTTCTAGGGCTGCTTGTAAAGGACAGTTCATAATCAGGTTGCACCCAACTCTGATATGATGGTGGATAAGGATGCTGATCTGGTAGGTATGGCTGAGACTTGCCTGGGTAGTGATGACAATATAGTCCTATCAAAAAACTGTCTACCTCAGTGCTGGGGAGGGAAAGTAACCACGGCGGTAGATGAGACATGTTCTTTTTTTACTTGCTCCCTGCTGAGGGTAGGAACAGATAAATAGCCACTTTGAGAATTTGATGGAAGAAAATTTCATACAGAGAGAAAGAGAGAGAGAGAGAGAGAGAGAGACAGAGAGATTGCACATACATATTTCATTCCTCATAGAGCAGAGGTTTTCAAACTGTGGTCCGGGGACCCCTTGGGGGTCCGCAGACAGATCAAGATTTTTTTTGAAAAAGTAGTATGCATGAATTGTCAACTAGTAATTAGTTGAATTTGTGAGAATGGGGTCCGCCATGTAGCAATGACATGTTTTGAGGTTCGCAGTTTGAAAAAGTTTGAAAACCCCTGACAGAGCACATATTTCCTCTCCGGTTGAGAATCACATTTACGATCCAATAAGCAGGACATACTTTCAAAATACTGGTGAACCCAGGACAAAGTGTGGTTTAATAAAAACATATAGGTAGTCCTCGACGTAAGACATTAGTTCTAATATCTTCAACTAATTCAAAAAGAATTACAAATCTCAGCAGACATTCAAACTTGACTGAATTTGAAAACCTTGTAATACAAAATTCAGAAGCTCTGTTTATTACTAAATTTGACTTAGAAACTGAAAAGTGATTTTCTTGGTTAAAGTAAATGAAATAAAATAATTGCTTAAAGGACATATACTACTTGGAAATCTGGGCTACATAAAAGTGGTTAATATGGTTAATTTCCTTTTCGCACTGTTAAGAAAACTGATTTAAAAGTTATTAATTAAATTGCGCACTTACATAAATATATATGGATGACTGATTTGTGTTAACATATAATAAATACGTTTTTGTGGCAAATTGTCCAGCTTTTTCTTACTTTTACCTTTATATATAATTTCTTTTAAATTTAAAACTATATTATTTAAATAAGTATTTTTAAATATCCAGAGAAGGATTTGGTTGCTATTTTTTTAAAGTAATAAAATAAGGCAGATATAAAAGGAACTTATTGCAAAGATTGTACTGAATGTGTGTTTGAGCTGCTCTATGAATCAATGAGCACATCTGACCTCTTTTTGAAAAAACAAGTATCAAAGCTCAATATATCTTCAGCTATTGAAATTACATTATTACTTCATCTTTATATAAAAGGTAAACAATAGTCTTTAATTTTTATTTTAAAAAAGCATCTTCTGTCTGCTTTTACATGATAATGTGCAGAGATTCCACAAAATTTTAATGAATTAGTTGTAGTAGTTGCCCTCAAAATCTTGTCTAAAATGATGTCATTAATCTTGGAAAGCACAAAAAATAACGAAACACAGAATGTCTCCAAAGTATTAAATAACTGCCTCGATTTTAAGACACATTGTTTTTGGTCAGGTGGTTATTAACTGCTATTGGCATTTCTGGAGATCTTAAAACTCCGATTTAGAGACTAATATTTTTGCCTCTGAATTCATGTTCTTCAGAAACTGTCATAAAATGAAATAGGATGGGAACTGAATTCTAATTTTCCTGCACACCTCTCATCCAAATGACCCAGAGGATATCAAACTGTGAATCCATTCTTACATTGCCAAGAGAAAGCTTGTGTCTCTTTGTGTGCAAGCACACATGTTCATTAGTAACCATTAAGGTGACGGAGGTGGGTGGGTGGGGACCAGAGGAGTCTCAATGTGGTCCTGTAACATGGCAATCTGGAACAAGCAGGCATTTCTAAGTGTAAAAGGGTAAGATTCCCCTACTATCACGGTATCTTAGTTGGAAGAGATTTAAATGGCCAAATATGCCTCCACTGACATCTGGGAGGTCATGAAATTGATATGAAAAATGGGGTCTTGTCTCTAACAGTGGGGGAAGAAGCGAGAGGAAATCTCATTGTTTTTCTGGGGTCGGCGTTTGGAGCAGTCCCCGTCAGATACTAACTTATTCAAACCAATTGGGAACCAAGGGCATTTGTATGGCTTAATTCGCCGAAGCATGCATAATCCGAGCAAATGTGAGTCCCATTCGCTCGTCTACATGTCAAGCTTTCTTTTCCCGGACTGTAAGCCTTGAGGTCTGCCTGGTCAGTTTTAGAGACGACAGGAAAAGCCTTTGCTAGGCTTCCGAAAGGCATCCGTGCGACCCCCCCCCCCTTGTTCCTTAGAGTCTAATTCTCGCTTCGACCCTGGGGGCGTTTGGCCCCTCTCTTGAGTTTGCCCGGGGGGGGGGAGGGGGGAGGGGCCCGACCTGCAGGAGCAGCGGCAGGAGCAGTTTCAGGAGCTCGTCTTCTCCCGGGCGGATCTTCTCGAAGCACTCGAGCACCCAGGTCAGGAACTCGTGCCGGTCCAGCATCCCGTCCTGCAAGAGGGAAGCAGCAGAGCCGGCAGTGAGAGGGCGGGGGGAGGGGGCCCTCCGCTCCCCCACCCCCTTCGGCCTCCCCTGCCCGCTCCCACCTGGAACATGAACATGGCCAGCTTCTCGTTGTAGTCCCACTGCTTGACCGAGTGCTCCACCTCCTGGGGCATGATGCCGGAGGGCGAGCCGCAGGCCTGGGCCAGCAGCTGCCGGTGGAAGTCGGCTATCTTCTGCAGCTGCTCCCACAGAAACTTGGTGATGATCTGCGTCCACTCTAGAGGGGGGGAGGGGCGGTCAGTGGCAGAGACGGGGCCGGTCCTGCCATGGGGCGGAGAGGGGGGACGGGAGGGGCCGCCAAGCCAGAGGCCCCCTGGGGGTGAGTTGGGCGCAGGGGAAGCAGCTGCGGCGAGAGGGGCCCCGCCAGAGGCCCGGAGCCCCAGGGCGCTACGTCAATCCTGGGGGAGTCTGAGGCCAGAGCAGCCGCCCTTACCGCTGAAGGGGTCAATGACATGCCGCTTCTTCACCTTCGTTTCCGTAATGGCCGCGTAATAGGCACAGGTCATCTTGATCAGCCAGGCGGCTCTCATCACGGGCACGGCGTACTTGGCCAGGTAGCTGAATATCTCCTCCTTCTTGCTGAAGATGGGCACCTGCCAGAGGGCGGAGCAGCGGGAGGGCGGGTCAAACGTGACCGTGGGGGGGGGTGGCAGACCCATAAAGGGCTCCCCTTGCCCCCCACGGGCCCCTCCCTCCCTGTCCAAGGCCTTGCTGCAGTGGCTGGACAGTCAACCCGGATGGCTTGCGGGTGCCCTGCGCCTCGGCCACCCCCGCTTGATCCAGGGAGCCTTGGCGGAGCGGTACCTTCTTAGCCAGGTGGGTGAGGGGCTTGGTTCCGGCCAGATCGTTGAACCAGTTGTTGATGGCGCTCTGGGAGCGAGCCGTCACGGGCCAGAAGTTGTCCTTCTGGTTCACTTGGGGTTTCCGGCGACCCGTGTCGGGCAGCGTGTTGCAGCGCAGCTTCTCGGCGATGATGCTGCTGAAGTTGGAGCTGATCTGGGGGGGAGGAAGAGGGGCGTTCGGGCTTCCTGGACCCCCGGGCACCGACTCGGCTTCCTTGAGGGAGGCGCCTTGAGGCTGACGCCGGGGCCCCCTGCCTCTTTTGCAGAGGCTGCCTTTAGTGGCGCGGTGCCAGGCGGTGCCAGGCGGTGCAACGCTCTCGGCGCCGCTTCACCTGCTCCTTTCTGTTGCCCGCAGCTTCGCCCCTCTCCC
The DNA here is from genome assembly GCA_032468095.1 of Pareas carinatus. Lineage (NCBI taxonomy): Eukaryota > Metazoa > Chordata > Lepidosauria > Squamata > Pareidae > Pareas > Pareas carinatus. The sequence continues at coordinate 41,782 of JANHFO010000857.1, forward strand.
AAGGACCAGGTTCTGGACAAGGGAACGGCCAGCCGGCATTTGCAGGCAATGCCCACGCTGCTCCCGGGCCTGGCATCTCTACCCCCCCCTTCCACTCTCAGCCGTGGGGGAGTCGGAGCCGGGTCGGACCCGCCCAGGACGGGTCGGTCTGCCCCGGGCGCTGGTGGGGCTGGCAGCGGGGGCGCCCAAGCGCGGAGGCCTCACCTTGGCGGGGTTGAAGTTGACGTTCTTGGCACTGCCATGCTCGTCTCCGGAGACGGCCGGCTGGTTGTTGAAGCCCTGCTTCACGTTGAGGGCCGTCAGCTCGTCCTGCGGGGAGGGGGCGAGGGTCGCGCTGGAGAGGGTCGGCAGCCCCCGCCCACCTGCCCACCCGCGCCCCCCC
>JANHFO010000857.1:46724-59343 GCA_032468095.1 Pareas carinatus
AAAACCACTATGTGAGGAATGTTCTATATAAGGTATGGGAGAAAGTTAAACAAAAATATATATGAAAATCCCAGAGTGGGTCTCTACTATGGAAGCCTTGGTACACCCAAATTTGTTTGATATGGAAAAAATCTGGACACATAAGGATATCTTAGACATGGAGAGAAATTTGAAATCTAGACTAGTACTGGAAAATCAGGGTATGAAACTGACATTGTGGTCATATCTGCAATTAAAAACTAGATAGGATAGAGACGCAAAAACAGAAGAGTTTGAAAGAGAACTTGTATAAAATGTTTTATAGATGGCATATGACACCATGTAAATTGTCTAAGATGAGTAAAGAAGTGTCAGATAGATGTTGTAAGTGCAAAGACAATGCAGGTACATATCATACGTGGTGGATGTGTACATATGCAGAAAAAATACATAAACGATTACAAGAAATGACAAAAAAACATACGTTTTAAATCTGAACTTTTTTTGCTGGATATACTCCCAGAGCAATTTAATAAACAATGTGGGTATTTAACAATATACGTCCTGACAGCAGCTAGAATTGTCTTTGCTCAAAATTGGAAGAGTGAAAAAATAATACATGATGAGATAATTAGAAAAATTCTAGAGTGTGCAGAAATGATTAGATTGACGTTGATGTTGGTCAGTATACTTCAAAGCATGGAACAATTTATATGGATGATTAGACAAGAAATGGAAGGAGTAGGTTTAGAAATGTACTTGTAGGATGAACTAGATATTGTTTGAAGATTTATAAAATGTATCCCAGATGATCAATGCTGATCGGAATTTTGAATCACTGGTTTGTTTATTTTTAAATGTTTGTGTATTTTTGTTTTTGTTTAAAATTAATAAAATTCTTAATAAAAAAATATAAACTGAATAAATAAATAATTCCAATCTGGGAATAAATGTAAATATTAGATTTTTATTATGGATAAGTTAACTGAAGAATCAGAGTTCTGAGAGGCAGTTTAATGCTTTACAGATAGTTCTCAACATATCACCATAATTGGAACCAAAACTTCTGTTGCTAAGTGATGCAATCATTAAGTGAGCTGTGCCTGATTTTGCAACTTTTTTAACATAGTTATTAAGCAAAGCATGCCCTTTTTTTTAAAGCAAATCCAGCTTACCCTCATTGACTTTGCTTGTCATAACCTCCTGGGAATGTCACATGGTGATCATGAAGCCCCAGGATGCTGCAACTGTCCTAAATACATGCTGGTTGCCAAGGGCTGAATTTTGATCATGTAGCTGCAGCAACGCTACAATCATAAGTGTGAGGACTAGTCATAAGTCACTGTTTTCAATGTCATTGTAACTGAATGGTTATTAAATGGTCTCAAGTTGAGAATTATATATATCATGTTTAAAAACTAATTTCAATACCACAGAAAGGTGTTTCCTATTGGTTCCAGTTTTTAACAAAGGAGGACATATATGAGTGCCTGGACAACATGCTAAGCAACTCTGGACAACAGGATCACATCTGCTTTGTCTTTTGGGAATAAGTAGAATTTTTAGTTTGCGTGAATAAAAATTTGAATTAATGATTAGTCACAGTGCTAAGTAAAGCTGTTGGTGATTCTTAACATTACTTAGCAACAGAGGTCCTGGTTCAAATTATGGTTGTTAACTGAGAACTACCTGTATCTCTGCAGTTAGGGTGAGTTCTTATACAGATAGTCCTCGGCTTTCAGCCATTTATTCAGCAATTGAAGTTACGATGATGCTGAACGAATGGTGATGATGACTGGTTTTCAGAGTTCCAGCCATTCCATCACCCCCACAGTCATATGATCGCATCCTGGGCCTATGGCAGTCAGCTGACACAACTAGTTACAGCACCCTGCAGTCATGTGATTGCCATTTGCAACCTATCCTGCTGGCTTCCCAAGAAAATAAGTGGAAAGGTGACAGGGAACATTGCAACTCAACTAAATCTCCTCCACTCAGATACCCTCCTCCAACCTTTCTGTCCTTGGAACACACTGGCCACTTCTGCATTCCTGCCTATCCTCCCTAACTGTACGACACCTCCGTTGTGTATTTTCCCCCAATCTTTGCCACAGTTCCCTTGCACTCTTCCAGAATTGCATTGTACCACCCTCACCCTTTCTCAATCCACACTGCACCTTTCTCACCTCATGCATCCCTTTGCACCCTCCCCAAACCTCACATCTCCCCTTACCCTCACGCACCCATTAGACCCATGCCATGCTACCATCCCCAACCCACACCTTTGTGCAGGTGCATCGACATGCATCTTCTCTTTCAGCCTTGTCTTGCTTTCCGTGAACCCCTTTATTGTGCCTTTCCTGCACCCTTAGGCACCCTCCCCACCCTTGTTATACACCTCCCTTGCATTTCTTTGTTCCGTCCCCTACCTGGCAGCAGCCACTTACCTGCCTGCCTATTTGTTTGTGAGCTGCCTGAGATCGCAACTTCCTGCCAGCTTCCCTGCTGACAACAGCAACCGGAACTGTAGGAATTGCAGGAGTTCCATTTGCAGTTGTCAATATAAATTGAGGATTACCTATATTATGCTAAGTGATGATAAATGGTTTGTAACTCAGTGTTAATTCAAATCAACTATAAACTCAGAGATCAACCATAAAGTAAAAATATGCCATAAACTATAACGTGATGTGTGCAAAACAAATCAATAGATTATTCTGGGCAATATAAGAAACAATTTATTATGTCTTTCCCATTATCCTATTTAACATAAAAAGTGCTGCAGTAGTAGTTTTATATATTTTAGCGGATATGACTGGTATACATCACTACATCCTAAGTCACAACAAAAGGAATTAATGAGAGTGGATTAATGAAAATGTATGCATGTCCATTCTATCCTACACTGCTTGTGATTCATTAACATGGGTTGAAAGTTTAGCATGCCATCTGAACCTATAGTAACACATATTTGGGACTTCCAAAATAATCAGAATAAAATACAATTAAAAACCTCACTCTGAAAAGTTAAATGGAATCAATGGGGATGGTATGAGAGGAGTGCTATAATTTGTCTGACTCTTAATGTTTCATCTTGCATCACTGGATTTCATTTTCTGTTTTAGGATAAATATAAACGTGCTTTGGCAGATGCCGAAAATCTGCGGCAGAGAACTCAGAAATTGGTAGAAGAAGCAAAGTTATATGGTACATACACATTTTGTTTATGAGAATTAGAGTGCAGGTGCAAGCACAAATATTTTAAATCTTGCAGATTTTGACTAGGCTTATGTATGTATGGATTGAATGCTCTTGACTCAAAATGTGAACTCAGTTATTGTAAATTAACCATGGTCCATAGCTTTGCACATTGTACAAGCCAACCAATTATAGTTATAAAATACACCATAGTTACTGGTAATATTTTTTTCTTTTAATTCATGCAGTGGTCATTGATTAAAACTGCCTATTTAGTTTTCTTCTGGGACTGTTACCAATGTTTGATTTTCTTTGGTTTGGGCTTTGTAAGAATGGGAAACAAAACTGTGAGGAATGGATTCTTTATTTGAAAAAAACAACAGTATAGCAAATAACTTCAGAAGCTCAATCAATCAGAATAGAGCTGGAAGGGACCTTGGAGGTCTTCTAGTCCAACCCGCTCCTCAAGCAGGAGACCCTATAGCATTTCAGACAAGTGGCTGTCCAGTCTCTTCTCAAAGACTTCCAGTGATTAAGCAACAACTTTTGAAGGCAAGCTGTTGCACTGGTTAATTGTTCTCACTGTTAGAAAGTTTTTCCTTAATTCCAGATTGCTTCTCTCCTTGATTAGTTTCCATCCATTCTGTTTTGCCTTCTGGTGCTTTGGAAAATAAGTTGACTCTTTGTGGCACCCCCTCAAATACTGTAATACTGCTATCATGTTGCCCCTAGTCCTTCTTTTCTCTAGACTAGCCATACCTGATTCCTGCAACCATTCTTCATATGATTTAGTTTCCAGGCCCTTAATCATCTTAGTTGCTCCTCTCTGCATTTTTTCCAAAGTCTCCCACATCTTTTTTGTAACATGGTTACAACTGGATGCAATATTCCAGGTGTGGTCTTACTAAGGTACTAATTAAAATTAGTAGTTAAATAGTAATGACTGAGATAAAGGATATGTCATCTGAAATGACAACCTGCATTTTCCAGATAATCTTTAGCAAACACCATCTGAAATTCTACAAATGAAAATCGAGCGCAGCTATTTTACCATATAGATGCTCTGTTATAATTTGGAGCTAATAGTGAATCTGAAAATTATTAAATTATTGGTAATGTTCTCATAAATTTAATGTAGTTTTAAAAAATATCAATTGATTGGATCTATATTTAAAAAGTCATACTATAGTCCCACTGAAACAATGGTACTTAGTTATGATAAACATGTTCTGATGTGCAGCATGATCATGATTCATTCTGGATCTAACTGATTCTCAGTTTCAATTTATTATAGTAAAATCAAAATGGAGTGAAAATGCATTATTTTCAAATGCCATCTTTACATGTAGTGGAAATGTTAATCTATCTTTAAGGATTGACTGTAATTTTACTATGGTTTTGCACTTTAGGAATTCAGAATTTCTGCAAGGACTTACTGGAAGTTGCTGATGTTCTGGAAAAAGCAACTGAATCTGTTCCCAAAGAAGAACTTAAAGATGAAAACCCTCATTTGAAAAATCTTTATGAAGGTCTTGCCATCACTGAAGTTCAAATACAGAAAGTGTTCAAAAAATATGGATTGGTGAAATTGAATCCTCTCGGAGCCAAATTTGATCCTTATGAACATGAAGCATTATTTCATGTCCCCACAGAAGGGAAAGAACCGGGCACTGTAGCTTTAGTATCAAAGGTTGGCTATAAATTGCATAGCCGTACTTTAAGGCCTGCATTGGTAGCTGTTGTGAAAGAACAATAGCAGTCTAATCTGAAAGAAATAATACACATCACATAGTTACTAGTTAGATTTCTTAATAATGTCCCATTATATAGAGGTGAGGTGGGATACAGAGGAAAATAATGGATGGATCATAAAGCATATAAAACAATGTGAAAATGTTTTTAAATGAATGTATATAATGTGGAGAGAATGTAAGCTACTAACATAAATTACAACATCAAATTATATATAGTACCTTTTCATTAATGTAAATCCTCAAGGATAACCTGCCTAACAACCAGGCAACAAGAATGTCATATAGGGTATTTCCACATTGAAATGTTTTGAACTGTTGGTGTCATGTTCTTTATGCTTCTATGCAAGCCCTATCCTTAAGCTGAGATGGAGCTGTGGTGGAACAGACAGTGGCAAGATATACATGCACAACCAATAATGGCATCATCCTATGCGTACAGTGAGATCACTGGGAACCATTCCTTGTTGATGCTACTTAGCATCTCATAAGTGCTTTAATTCATATAAACGTGTCTAAGAATAGTAATATGCTAAAGTAATATGCATTTAGTCTAAATACTGTTGTTTGTTGCCTACCTTTGAATTGACAGTTGTTTTGCATCACTGAGACACTATTGAAAATAAGTGAAATAAACAGGAGGTATAGATGATTATGACATGCAGCTAAATATGAATGCCCTTGAAAATCGACTCTTGCTTAAGAGGGTCAGCTTTCCTATTAGATTTCAATCTTCCTATTAGAGCACAGCAGCTTGTCTTTCCTCTGTTCTTCATGTCATCTCACTGTAGTCTTGCTCCCCATTTCCTCCCAATTCAGTTGATATTTCGCAATGAAGTTACTATGCCCTATTTCTTTTCCATTTTTTCTGAAGAGTGGGAAATAGGGGTGTAGTGCACATTTCTTTGTATGAATGGTCTGTATGTAAGAAGTAGTTGGTATATGCAGAGGGGGATCAATAATTTTTAACTGTAGTGTCTTGTCTTGCAATTAATTTTGACAATGACTTTTTTCTTGATTATGCCCTTTTAGTAAAGTTTATTTCTATAGTTGATATATTGTTCATATAAATCAGAATAAGAGATCACGTGATAAAAGTCACACAAAGGTTTCATCAGGCTGAAAAACGGTACTGCTTTAGGAAAAGTGGTATTTGTTCTGTTACTTCATTAGTAAAAAAAGTATTAAAATAGAACTGTAATTGGTGACTTTTGTATTCACTAGCGCATGCAATTTTCCCCAGGCTATTGGATTCCATCATAAAATGCAAGCACCAGAAAATGACAGTATATGATCTTTAATGTTAAAAGTGTGTAGCTATATTATTTTGTGATATCTCCTTAATCTTAGAAGATTTTTGTTATTTTTTTTAGATTAAATTGTGCCTGCATGCATTGTGTTACTAACCCCCCATATATGCAAAATAAGCTACTTGTGGCAGATACATAAGGTTTGCAGAATGATATAGATCTATCATTATTGACTGCAGGTATATTTTAGTATTATCCTTCTCCTGAACTATGTACTAAATCATCGTTGGCAGAAAAACTTTCATCACCCAAATTGAAATTACTGTCATGGAGTATGCACAGTTGCATGCAAAAGTGTGAGCATGCTCATCAAGTTATATATTGCAATGAAATATTAAGTGAACAGAAGTTGAACTTTGAACGCACACTTTCTATGCATAATGTTGGGACGCATTCAGGTGTCACATTTGCCAGATGCAGAACTGTCCTAAGCATAACCCAAATTAACCATTAATTTAAGTGATTATAGGAAAAGAAAGCTAATGGATTTGGAAAGGTTTCACTATTCTCAGAAAAAGCAAGGAAAAAAGTAAGGGAAAAAATGTAATCCTGGAAGCTGTTACTTCTGGCAAAGGTGCTAGAAATTATAATGGAAAAGACACTCACAGTTGTGCATCTGCCATATTAACTTTTTTTTAAAGTTGCATATGCATAGTATGTATTCAAATTTGTAAAGATGCTGTGTTTAAATTGTGCAATATAATTGTTGGCTTCTGTTCATTTAGGATTTCATAGACACATACAATTTATTTTGAACTTTGCCATGCAACTGCATAGTGATTGATTTCTAAGATTGAGAATATAAGAAACTTCAATCTTTTAACTCAAAGCACAATTACTAGTAACTAAGTTTCACTGACAAATGAAAGTAGTTATTCTGCAGCACATGTAGTAAATTATGCATTCAAAAGCTCAAAATATTGTTTATGAATAAGCTCAACAAAAAGCTATCAAGACTCATGCTTCAGGAAAGTGAGTAGATCAGAAGTACTGTTTTAGTAATACCCATTTTGTCAGAATCTTGCTTATATATAACTCAGATTGTTCATGCACAAGAAGTGTCCCTTTCCTTTTTTAAGTAGTTTGCAGGAGAATATGGGGAGCATGGGAAGAATGTAAAAAACGTGCAGCCACAATGTTGAAAAAAAGTAGCAGGAAAGGAAATACAATCCTTGCAGGACAACAGCTAATGCCTTTGGTCAACTGCTACATTGCTAAAACATGTTGAGGCACACAAAGAAGTGTGTGATCACCCATTATTATACCCATGTAGCCTGGTAATAAGTATGTTTCCTATTTTGGGATTCTTGCCCAAGACTGGGACAGGTGTTTAAACAAGTGTTGTATTTGTATTTAACAAATACAAATCTGAAGTACAGAATGGCAGTTGATAAGTTACAAGCAGTGCACAATTACTTAAGAATCTTATGTCAGTATATACCAGTTATATTCTCATAAACTATCATTCCCATTTTCTCAGTTGATATTTTAAAATAAAACCACACAAAGATTCCTCCTTTCATTTTTCAAATTGTATAGAAGTGGAACATTAGTACATATGTTAAAGCAGTTAGTTCACCATGTTTACAATCAGAATGCGCTATTTACTGAAAATCATTTTCAATGATTCTATGCAACTAGATTGTGGAGTTGGTGGTCTCATTTTAATTGTGTGGTGTGCTATGTTAAACCATTTTACTCAGTTTTGCATTCTTTGCTCTAGTGGCAGTATAGCAGAATGCCTTGGCTTGTGAAAAAATTAACAAACTTGTATACATTTCCAAAATGAAATAGTAATTTGTGTTTAAGTTCATTATCCAGGAATTTAGTAGGACACATAAACAGCCCAATCAGATGATCTTACTTGACAAAAAATACTATTCAGTGTAATGGGGCATACTTCTAAGTAAATGTGTGAAGAATAGCAACCTTAAACCAGCATGTCTAAAATACAAGCTTGTGCAGCAGAGGTAGAGTTCAGTAAGTATTGTCAGAGTTTCACATCTCACTTCTGATACTGGTAAAAGGAATCACTTAGCCCATAGTGTTTTGTTTTAAGGTAGCATGTGAAGTGATTCGTAAACTAAGATCCAACATGTACATGATCCATTAGAGAAAAATCCAGTTGTTCAGGAGTGAGGTTTTTTTTTTTTTACAAGATCTTGGATGTTTAAAAAAAGCTGGTAACTAGATAAATGGCGAAAGTTGATTCCTCTGCTGATACTGATGCTATTTCAAAGTAGTCAAATTTAAGAAGCATCCCTGGATATCCAACCACTTTCCGTCAAAAAATTCAAAATCCTTTTTTTTAGTATCTTATCCAAGTAACTAGGAAGGCGACTTTTTGAGGGGATGCCCTGCCTTTTTTGGAGATGATCTTTAATAATTATAGTTTTAACTGTCACATAGCGTGCTGGACTCAGATTAATAGAGTTACAAAGTACTTTCTCTCGGTCAGATAACAGTTCAAAGCCAGGAAGATTTTCAATTGCAGAGAATTCTCCATCTTTACCGTCCTCCTTTCCTCTTTTAGAAGTAGCAATGTTTTTATTTTCTTTCCTTTTCTCTCGTTTGTGTCTAGCTGCTTCATATTCTGCAGACTCTTCCATTTTTGTAATACCATTTCGGCGATACCTCTGGAGTTCTCTTATTTTTGTTCGAAGCACCTTTTCTTTGTGCAAATTTTCAAAGAAATCATCAAATTCTTTGCAAGACATAAACTGGTAAAGAGATCTCAGTTTTAACCTCAGTTCCTTTTCTTCTTTTGTAGTTTTGCGTTTTGAAGGTTTTTCTTTATCTCTCCTATCCTTGCCTAAAAAGGCAGGAACCAAGTTGTAGTCACGCGCAATGTTCTTTCGCCGCTGCCTCTCTTTCAGTTTTCTTACATACATATCCACATGAGCTCTTTTTAATTCTATTTCCACATCTTCATCATCATAATTAACTGAAAGGCCACTAATTAGAGTCTCAGCATCTTGATCATATTCAATCTCATAATCATCTCGAAGCGGCATGTATCCAAGCTGTTGTTGTTCAGCCACTGATATATCTAAAGGTGGCAGAGGCATGGTAAGGCTAGGAGAAAGTGGACCACCACTAGGACAAGTATGATCTGTCACTCTATTAGGAATAATGTCAGGAATGCAAGCTTTGCCAAGATTTCCATGTATATACATGCTCACATAGTGTTCCATGACTTCTTGAGGAGTTCGTGATGCTCCTACATGAGTAGCCATATCTTCCTACAATAAAGGAAAACATTTTTTGAATTATCTGTCCCAGGAACATGTATGTACTAGATATAGATACAATTATTATGTTTGTCATGACCCAGCATTTCACATTCTTTTAAATACAGCCAATGAATATTAACTTCAAAGTACTAGCGCTTGTTCATATATGGTGATCTTAAATTACTATTTTAGTTCACTGAATTCAAACAGAAGGTTTCAAACTGGAGGAATTTTATGTAAGGCTTTCCCCATAAATTCACTTTTAGCTAATCATGTATAGAAATGGAACTTTGTAATCAAATATTTAATAGATCTAGAGTCAGTTTTTTAAAATAGGGTTATGCAGTGCTAGGGATTCAAAGTGAAAAAGGTGCTTTGGAACATGTGTGGAGTGCATTTGGCACCTGTCAGCAACATCTAAACATGCTTTACCCAGGATTCTGTTGCAGCTGCAAAGGGCAGCCACACAACTCCAAGAAAATGCTTTTTTAAGACAATGCTGGCTAGTACTATATGAATGATGCTGAAGTATCATACTTTCTCCCATACATAGGAGCACTTAAAACCTCTATAAAAATTCCCAAATGAAATATTCTCAGAAAAGCCAATCTTAAATACAAAGATTTAGTTTTATACTTGTTAAAAATGTCACGATAAGTCAGAAGAAATGATCCAAGGAAAAACAATTTCTTCCTGCTCCTGCAGCCTCTATGTAATTAATTTGTTCTGGAACATCCATTAAACAACAGAGCAGTTCTTGGAAGGAAGACGGCATTGTTTCTCCGCTGGTTTTATTAATAGACATGGTTATGATGATAAACTAAATTTATATGCAGGTAGAAAATGCCATAAAAATAAGACAATAATAATACAAATAAGATAATGCTGTAAGAGAACTTTATATTCTATCACATATATATATATGGTAAATATGATAGATATTCCTATCATCAACATGCTGTAAAAATACAATTCAATATCAAAAATTTATAAGAAATAAGGTATGTTTTCTGTGGTCTAAATTCAACTTTTTTATATTTTTTAAAAATTCTTTAATTTATATAAATCTGTGTGTGTGTGTAGGTATAGGTAAAGGAGTTCCGCAGATTTTACTCGGCTAGTTGTTGCTGGCTATAGGGGGCCACTTTGACTATTTTATGAATATATAATACAAGCTTCATTGGCATAAAGAATACTAGCAATATTGATCAATTCTATTGGGATTATAATGAGAAACAACATGTTTGTGAACCCAGCAAAGGTTCCTAAAACAAAGCAAACGTACAATTCACAATTAAATTACAGTATTGGCAGTATATTCTAAATATAAAATCCTAAGCATAAACCGAGTTATGCTTCAGAAAATTACATTAAAATATTAGTTTTATTAATACTATCAATAGTATTTTAGTAATACTGAGCAGCATGTGGTTTAGTGATGAAGACACTTGCATTCCACTCAGAAGGTTGAGAACTCAACCTTAGATAGTGGCAGATATTTCTCCCAAGGGAGCAAATATAAAATATCTGCTGCGTACATGATGTTAGGAAGGGCATCCAGCCATAAATGCTCAGCTTTATCCAGTCATCCCAATTTTACCCTGAATTAAGTAATTGCAGGGATGGGAAAAGGGAGGTTTATTTTTATTTTAGTACTATTTATTTAATACCATTTTAAATCCATCATTATTTGGAATATTTTTTTAAATGTTGCTTTTCAGAAATAAGATTACTGTAACTTTTATAGGAGTACTATTAATCTTGAATGTTGATCTTGAGTATAGCAGAGAAAGTGTTAGAGCATGTGTTCACTGTAAAAAAATTATAAGATGCAAAATTTACCTGAGGCTCAACTGGACGTTATGGAACCAGTTTTTTAAAATATCTCAGTCCCAATTCACTTAAGCATCCTTTAAATTTGGCTGAGTTATCTGACCTACTACTTAAAGTTATTTTTACAAATTAATTAACCACATTATTGCTTAGTATAGTCTACAAACACAGTTTATGTTATAAATTTATTGTTTGGAATGTCATGCAAATTCATAAAATTAGATTAATAGAGTAAATCTGGATTAAGTTAACCAAGAAGGAGCATCTGATGTGATGTCACCCATTCACGGTAAGCCAGTTTAAGGAACAAATAAAGCAGAGATTCTAGAAATGTTACTTTGTTTTTTTTTAACATATACTACAAATCTTGAAAACCTGTCAAAAACCTTAACTACCCCTTTTTTAAGGACTAAAAAGCAGGAGTATTCTGAGTACTTTCTCACATTTTTACTTTCCATGGAAAATGTTTCACCAATTCCACTTTGTTCTCAAGGACAGAATTAAATTCTGGTACAGGTAGTCCCCAACTTATGATCATAATAGAGCCTGCCCATCATGGTCATAAGTTGTGACAGTTGTAAAACAGGTTGGTCACATGACTGACCCAATTCTACAACTACTTTTGCAGTGGTTGTTAAGCAAGTCAATGGTTCACTATGACCACAGTTTTACCCAAAACCATAGGTACCAGTTTTTGGCAAAATCAAAACATGGTCACATGACTGAAACACTGAATTGCTGTAAATGCAATCATGTTGCTGAGTGCCCAAAATTAGGTCACATGACCATGAGGCAACAACTGGGACTTTGAGTCTGGGTCGTAACTAGTCCCAAGGTAGATCTGTCATAACTTTGAATGGAAGTTAACAGTCATAAGTCGAGGACTCTGTGTGAACAGACCCAAAATGTCATCTAATAAGCATATTTAAAAAGAAACTCAGGCACAGCATTCTACACCAGCTGGTTTATGAGGGTACATATTATACCAGTCCATATAAAAATAATTTAAATGTAAAAGTTTTAATTTGGTATAATAACCAATGCAACAGTTATCAGATTATTTTACCTATAATATAGTAAATAGCTACAAGTGAACAAGTCCTCCTGACAATTGATAATCTTGAAAGTACTATTTTTTCAACATTTTATTGGCAAACTCATTACAATTTATTTTCAACAAATGAGTTAAAACCCATTGCCACATTATTGGATAACTAAGTGCCTAGAAACAACAATAGTTGGTAGAAATATCAGAAACTTTGTGCAAAGATCAATGGCATACTGGAAGACACAGCTGCTTCTCAATGTGACTGAC
>JANHFO010000857.1:200803-212876 GCA_032468095.1 Pareas carinatus
GGCAGTCTACGACCAAGGGATTTAAGACGCGGTGGGCGCGCCGTCACGCGGCTTTGCCTTCCCACTTGATCCTGACCGCAGACAAGAGGCAAGGGGAGCGGCGGCGACCTTCCATGCCGTCGCTTGGTTGCGTGCAGTGCGCGCGGGGGGGGGGGGGCAGCGGACTAGGCAATCTATCCCAGAGCCAGAAAGAGACCTCCCGAGATTTTTCAAGGGACAGTTGCCGACCGCCCGAAATCCCGCGTACTCACGGCTTTCTCTCGCGCCAGGGCGGAGCGGGGCGAGGGCTATGCGCCTAAAGACGCTTCCCTCGCTCGCTCCTAGCTCTCCTTTTGTATGTGTTTTCCTCCCGGGTCGCGGCCGGTGTCAGTTCGGAGAAAGGCGAGGGTGGCGGCTCGTCTTTCACTCGCCGTTGCTCTCAGCAAGACGCTTTCGACTCCATAGAGGAAAAAAGGGTGGGCGGGGCCCCCTTCCTCTAGCGTTTGCAGAGACCCTGCAGGCAGCGAAAGTTCTCTTAGAGGCGCCGCGGGGAGGGGGGGCGTTGAATGGTCGTTTCTCCCGCTAAAAAGAAAGGTGCATTTCTTTCGCGCTTGGAAAACGCGGGGTGGCTACCAGTCCTGATCCGCCCTGTGCGCCGTCGGAGGTCGCTTAGCTGCTGACTTTTCCCACGTGTGAGAAACTCTTCCGTCTAACGCGCGCGATGCTCGCGCCGACGGGGTGGGAAAGGGTACCGTTATTGCGTGTGGAACAAAAAATCCCACCCTCCCCCGTACTTCCTGGAGCCCTTGATCTCTGGACTTAGTCCCTGTGAATACTTGCACAGGAAGTTAGTGGAGGTTGGGAGCCCGTGCCTTACTCTTTCGCTGCCTTCCCTCCTGCGGATCCAGCGCCGGTTCCCCTCGCTCCCGGTCTCCGTTCAAATCTACGTCGGATCTGACCCCTAGAGAAACACGAAGACGCCTTACATGTACAACCCATGTGGGTAGTTTTCAGGAAAGAGGTCGGGTGGGTCAGATCGGCGCAAATCGTGTCACCCAATTGGTTGTTTGGCACACCCAGGACTCCTTTTATTGGCCACGGGCCCTGAAGATTGATTTACTTTTTTTGAAGTACGATCTTGGATATCAGAGGGAGTATTTTGCAGACGAGTTCGCCAAGTACCAGACATTAACCCCCAACACGCCGGACTCATGAGGGGGAGGGGGGAAGGGAGGGAGGCAATGAAGGAGAGGCGGGAGAGCATTCGGAGAACTCGCATTTTCAAGGCGAGTTGCCGTTACCGATGGCCATCTAGTTCATTTTCAGACGCTACGGACTGATACCCGGCCAAAAAAGTAGGTCACTCTAGTTCTGGCATGGAAATAAAAACATGGAGAAGAACTCCCAACGATGGATTTCCGAACGCCATGGTCCTTGGTAAGGTGAAGCATTATAATCGAGGCCTAAGGGGAAGAAAAGTTGGCCACCCTGCTCAGATGGCCTTAGTTTAACAAAAGAAGAGGACCGATGCGCGGGTTCCCGTTGATCGAATCAAAGGGAGCACAAACTACAGTTGCTCTTGGGAATGGGGCGGGCTTTAGACCTGCAGCACTGTCCAGAATTCCCCCTCCTCGCGATCCTTCCGAGAAGCGTCTTTTGTGAAAGTGAGCATGTTGAGGCTGGATCTAGCCCATTAACTCAATTTCACTCAATAGGTTTTTTATAAATGTTCTTTTAATCATTTATATCATGATAAACATAAAAGCAACTGAACTTATGATATATTATGTCTTGACAGGAGAGAGGCTGAGGCGAAACTGGGGACAACACCAACGGAAAATAACAGTGAACAGTGGGCGGGGTTAGAATCATGGGTAAGTTTGAATTCTTGTGAGTGACAGCTTTTCCTTCCACAGCTGCCTCCCATATACACACATACATCAGTGGTTATATTTATTAACAAATGTAAAATCATAATTGAAAATTGAATCAACAAAATGGTTTTTCAAGAGTCATTACAGCATTTCAGGTAGATTGTCCAGTCTCAATTTTTAAAGACTTCTAGAGAAGTAGAATTCACTATGTCAAGTTGCAATCTGTTTCCTTGGACCTTTACCAGTGCTGAAACTCACATCTTATTAATCTTTTATTTAAAAAATTATATATTCGGTTCTTAAGATAAATGTAATTTATTGTATTTAAGGCCAAAAAGGTGCCGAAACTGTGTTCCGGTGCATTCTATGTCAAAAAAGCACTGCCCTTTACCATCCTGGTGGCTTTTCTCTGATCTTGCTTTGTGGTTTTGAACTGGGGTGTCAGAACTAGACATGGTACTTCAGGCCAAGTAGAGTGGACTATGGTCTGGTGTGTATGCTTCTATAAACACTTTTTAAAAAAGCAACTGCCTTTTGACAGTCACATCACATTGTTCAACTTCCTGTTTATTGTTTACTTTTGTTCAATCTCTCAAATCATCTGACATAGTGTTTTGTTTTTTTAGTTCTGCCCCAACTTCACAATAAAACACATGAGCTTTCAGTTATTATGCAAAATTATTTCTATTTGCAGATTTACACAAAGGAAGTATAATGCTAATGGTTTTCCTTTCAGCTTTTTTTTCTTAATAACCTCTAGCAGACAATTTGTCTCTGTGGCCCCACTTCAAGGTTTTTTCATTCAGCTATCCACTATGAACTCAAAATCTGTTTCATGGTTGACCACAGTCATTTCACATTCCTTCCAACAAGTTACCTATGGAATTAATCTATTTATCCAATGTATTATTGTATAATTACATTACACTTTTTACCATTTTTTCTTGTTTATTTCATTTGAAGAGATTCTAATGAACATTTTTTGTCTACAAGATTTAGGATCTCCTCATCTTTAATTCTAGGACAAGAGCCCACATCCCAGGAATAATTCTTAAGGACCCTTTCATTATTATATTCATTATTTGTCTATTTCTGGTCTGGCTTCTTTGAAATGCAAAACTAGAGGCATAGTTTGAGGCAGCTGAGATAGTCCTTGTCAGTGGTTAGGATCTCAAACAAAAGGGCATTAAGGTTTATAGATCATGATTAAAAGGGAAAAGCTGACAAGCAATTAAACCAGTACCTGCTTGATCTATGTATTAGGGGAAAAAATCTAGCTAAACTAAATTAAGCTGGCTGTGTATCTTGCAAAGGAGTCATGGACTCCCTACAATACTTGTGTCATTTCCTGAAATTACATTTTCCCAGTGAAGTACAATCCCCATATCGCCTTTCAGAATTATACTGTGCTTGTATAAGTAGAGAGGCAGAGAACTGAGGGAGAAAAAAGAAATTTGAATCCTTCCTGGCCCAGTGCAAGAGCCATGCTGATGCAGTGGTAAGAATGCAGTATAGCAGGCTTACCCTGCCCAGTCCCAGGAGTTTGATCCTGACCAGCTAAAGTTTGACTCAGCTTCCATACTTTTGAGGTCAGTAAAATGAGAAACCAGATTGTTAGGGGCAATATGATGATTCTGTAAACCGTTTAGAGAGTGCTGTAAAGCACTATGAAGCAGTATATAAATCTAAGTGCTATTGCTATTTCTATTTCCCTCATCCTAGATCTCTTATTTTCTAGTGTCCTCCTGCCTGGTACGATTTGCTTTTTTTTTTTGCAGGGTGATTAAAAGAAAAGCAAGTGGAAGCTGGAAAGTTGATAGACTGTGGACAGTGGGAAGTTTACTCTCCTGTTCAAATCTTTTTCATATGTAATTACTTCTTTGTTATAGGTTGAGAAGTACTCCATTGTCAAAAATGCAGTCTGATGCTCTCATAAATGTTAGAGCTTTTATAGCTTGGTAGTCTAATACTGTAAGTCAGAGTATTTAATTTGCACATTGGTGAGAATATGAGATTCAAATTTCAACATGTTTGGAGTGCACAATATCAAGAAAAACTGTTCTATATTGAGACAAAAATAATTTGGAACTTACCCTGATCCTATGAAATCTGTATTAATGAAGAAGATGCAGAGTGCTTTATGACTCTTCCAAGCTCATCAATATTCTGATCAGTCTTAAGTCAAGAACTGAACAAACTTGATGTTAGATTAATATATGAATTGTGAAAAGCTCCATTGATATGTCTCAGAAAACGTATGACCAGATTTCCAGTTCCAGTTGTGGTAATAAGTTGAGGTCTGCCTATACTGAATCTTTTCTAGAGTGATCAATGAGAAATACAGGTAGTCATCACTTAATGACTGCCTTATTTTGTGATTGTTTGTAGATGATAATGATGATGTAACTTTATGACCAACTCTTGCATTTAAGACTTTGTAGTATTAATAAGTAAAACAAAAAAAAGCTGAAATGATGTTAAGCATGTTGTGGTTTTACTTAGTGACTGAACAAACAAGGTGCGTAACAAACAAGTTGCCAGTGCCAATTGTGGTTGGTAAACAAGAACTACTTATAGAATCATTTTGGGAGAGCTGACTAACTCTGGGAATACTTGAAAATTACCAAAGTTATTAGAATATTCCAGTCCACTTTAGGCTGGAAACAGCATTGACTTGGGTGATGGATAACCCCCATATAAGGGGAGGGCAGTTTTCTCTTCTAGAAAGATTAGATCTATCAGCCATTCCAATAACATTGATCACAAGCTTAGCTGATTCAGCTCCTTGCAATATGGATGTGTGTGATAGTTAATGTTCTTCTCAACCAAGTTTACTGTTTCACAAGTATAGGTTGTAGGAAGGTAGATATTACTGATTTTGTAATGAGGGACATTTCCAGAAGTTGGTCTGCTTTGTGAGATTTTTGCTCCATTTGAGCAAGGCAAATTTCAAACTTTTATTCTTAAAAAAATCATACCTACATATTAAAGTCAGTTCATATTACAGTGTGGTCTCTTACTTCGACATGAGCAAGAAACCATATTAAAAAGGAGTTATGAAAAAGAAATCAATTTTACTCCAAATAAGTTATTAGGGAGATGAAGCTGATTCAACTTCCAGACTTCTTTCTTGTATATTAATGAAATTATTCCTAAGAGTGAAAGGATGATAACACATGTGCCATTTGTTTTCTGTTGACCAACCTCTCTGCCAAGGGCCTTTTCTTGTGTTTAGACTAGAGTTTTCATGGTATCAGTGATCAAGGACAGGGTTGGCATACTTCTTTCAAAAGGTTTAAACTGAATCTGTATTAGCTTAGCCAAAGTTAAATCTTTGTCAAGACACATTATCCCCATTATATCAATGTAAACACTCAAAAGGATCTCTTTGAATGCATTTATAACAAATGGTTACTATGCTTGTGCAGGTTTCTTTGTTTTTGTCAACAGCAATCAATGAATTACAGTGGAAGTAGTGTCATTCACAACAATGAAACTCACTTTATGCTCTGAGTTTAAATGGAACAAAAAAGACCCTGTCAAGTGTTACACCTACTATAGCATATAATTCAGCCTCCTTTCCAAATCTTATATCTTGCTTTCTGTTTGCTTTGTGTTTTGTGTTGTTATAGCTTGCTTCAGGAACTGATGATTGCTTCTGTCATTTGTCACATTCTGAGAAGTAAGACAGCATAATTTTCATTTCTTTTGGCTATTCAAAAGCTGGCATCATATGGAGCCTTTAGCTATGTCCTTCACTTTTTTATTGTTTGATTTGATGCTTGATTTACCACCATGGCTAACCAAATACATTTTTCAGATTGTTACAAAGGATAAAGTACCCCTGCTAAACAGAACTGGCATCATTCACCATATCTGAATGTGGAAGGGCAGCTCAGCACATGTTATATAGGCTTCCTCAATCATCAGACTCTACTTTCAATAAGGGGATTGGCCTTGGACTGTCTCTACTCCTTCACATCAGTCAGAATCTCCTATCTGAGGGAACAGAAAGAAAGGAACCATCTTGCTTAACACCTGATTTACACAATGGTTTACCTTGTGAAAGCATACTTTTGGGCTTTCTCCCTTTAGACAGTTCAAAGACTCACCATTATACAGCAGAAAATGTATACAGAAGAATAAACTGACTGGATCACTGTCAGTACTTTGGTAGATAAAGGGAAGAGAACATCTGCAAAGATCTAAAATTCAGAAACTGGGGTGGTTTTTGGAGTGTTCAAAGATACCTCAAAAGGTATCTTTGAACACTCCAAGAAGTGTCGCCAGGTCAGCAGTGTCCAACGCACCACAGATGCTTCTTTTTCGCAAACTGCCCATTGCCTCTGTCTCGGTTAATTTTTTGAAAGTGTTGGCACATAGTTGGAGGGCTCCCTGGGAGTTCTCTTGTAGTAAAACAACCCCGACAGCGATGTTGCTACCATCAGCTTGTATTACAAAAGGGGCTTGTGGGTCTGGGCGCTTTAACACCAGTTCTGCAGTGAGCAACCCCTTAAGTCACTCAAGTTCCACCACAGTTGTTAACTAGGCTTTGGTTTTGCCTTCCCTTTGTCTTTAACAAGTTAGTGATCGGCAGAACAATTTAGGTGAAAGAGGGAATCAACTGCCAATAAAAATTTGTAAGCCCCAGGAAGCTTTGGAGTTGCTTCCTCGTGTGTGGGGTTTCCCAATCCAATACTGTCCGGACCTTCTCTGGGTCCATTTCAATTCCTTGGTGAGAGATCCGATAACCCAGATAATCTATTTTATCCTGGCAGAACTCGCATTTGGACAATTTGGCATACAGCTCTGCTGCTCGCAGTTTTTTCAGCTCAGACTTTGTTTCTGTTTATATTAAAATATCATCTAGGTAGACTAAAACTCCCTTGCATAAATGCTCATGCAGGACCTCATTGATCAGTTGCATGAACACCGCAGGCGCACCCTGCAACCGAAAAGGGAGCACCCAGAACTGGAAGCAAACAAGGAGGCAGCTAAAAGCGGTTTTCCACTCGTCCTCTCTGATCCTTACTCGGTAGTAGCCACATAAAAATAATGTGATGCATCAGAATGGATGTGATTAGCTGATCAAAAAGTGGAAAACAAGTAAAAGTATCACATATTCCCTGTACCAGCTGAGGCAATCCGTGCTGTTGCCAGCAAACAGAAGAACAAACATAGCCTTGGCCCTGTGTGCACAACTGAAAATTCTCCCATGGTGTCTTCAGAATATAAATATGTTGTAGCCCTACAAGAAGGATGAATTTATTGGAGAGCCAAGTCACAGCTGTATTCCTCCACAGCACTGTCAATGATTTATAGGAAAAGAAAACTGATTTCAGGAGAAGCTTGACCTTTGTGTTTACTCAGTCAGTCTAGTCAGAATATAGTACACAGAAAGTACTCACCAAGTTGAGATGGTATTGGTATTGGTAAAAACTGGCCAAACATCCCCTTCCTAATTACCTTTCCAGGGACTTGGAAAACAATAAATCCTGTTAGCAAAACCATAAAATGCTTACAAAATCAAGAAACATGATAAAGATGGTGAAAGATACCCGAAGAAGAGCAAAGACTCTGGAAAGCAAGGCCAACATATAAGATAAATCCATAAAAGTAACTCTTGAGAAAGTATGTTTTTCCTCTCAATTCACAATTGTTTTGGTATTTCAACCTCATTACCTCATAAAATCCACACCATAAATGAATTTACAAACCATATACACCAACCATATATATGCGCAGCCCAATATTATTGAGCAATCATATGTATACTCTAATACATATATATATATTTAAAATTGTTTTTAAATGATGCGTTTTTTGTTGTATTGTTTTATAACTGTTTTTTAGATGGCTGTACACCTCCCTGGGTCCCTTCTGGGAGAAGGGCGGTATAAAAATATAAACAAATAAATAAATAAATAAAAATTAGCATAACTCTGTATAGAGAGGTTGCATCTTCATCCTTTTTGAGTCTACGTTTGCTATCTCTGATCATTCATGGATTAAAAGAACGATGTACCAGTTGCCATTATAAACAAACTCTTGGGATAATTTGTGAGAAAAGTTCTACAGAAAGATCTAGAGTAAATTTTAAACATTGAACTGAGAGTTATTAATTCTTACTGACAAAGAAGAACGTTATCAACTTTACTGATTCAGAGTCCAGTACTAATTCATTTTCAACTCACAATGTAAGAAAATTAATGTCAATAGCATTTAGACTTATTGTCAGTGCCACCATATTTCTATAGTGGTCTGCCAATCTCCTGAAACGGGAGGAGGAGAGGCGAGGAGATGGCATCTGCATCTTTGCTTGGATTCTCTTTGCTTGGATTCTCTTTGCTTGAAGTGCCTTCATGGGAATTAGGGAGGGGGTCTGCCTTGTAAGACAGCACAGACTTTATCTCAGCCAGGTTTTCCAGCTTCAAGGCCATTGTGCCCTGAGGGTGAACTCTCCATCTGCCTAGCACCTCAGCATTTGCAAAACATCTTTCTGGCATCGTATTGGCTACCAGTGGACTGGGGAAGGGGGAAGAGGATGAACTGTGGGGAAAGGGACAGAATAGCCTTATGCTTCATGTGCAAACCTCAGATCCCGCCTGGCATTACTGCTACATGTTTCTCTCAGTAAAAGTTTATCTGATACAATGCAATGGATTCCAGAGTCATGCTTTGCTGAGGGAGGGACGGGAGCAGGTCTTATATTAGGCGGGATCTACAGTATCAGTCAACCCAGAGAGAGTGGGGAACAACCACAGCATGTCAACCACTGGCAGTGACCAGGAATAAGCCGAATGCTGAGGGGAAGCGTCAACCAGACCTCTTCCTGGGCTAGACTAATCTGAATAGATGGAGGAGGCCAGCCGCTTGGAAGAACCTCTGCAGCCCAGATGGTCTATGGACATTGGGAAGAAAGATGACTGGGAGGGACGATCCAAAGGGTGACCCTCACCAGAGAAAGCTGAGAACACTGGCAAAAGGAGAGACAAGCAGAGCTGGAGGAGTGGGAGAAAGGCGAAGGCTCTGGCAGCAAGGAGGAGAAAGCTGACTGGATGATGGAGCAAGTCATGAAGGTGATAATGGGGGCTTTCCAAACTCTGAGGACTCAAGACCCCTGCTCCAAATTGCCATAGGCAGAGGTCCACCAGCCTGAAACAGCCAATGACAGGGAGTAAGCCAATTTCCCACATAACGGGGCTGAAGGGGCCCAGACCATCACAGCTACAGGAGCCATGCTGAGGGTGCCAAACAGGGCTGCTGTCCCAGCAAGAGGCGGCCAGGGCAGAAGGAAGAGCCACAACCCCCCTCCTCTGGGGGTGAGGTTTTCTGTGACCCACATCATGACCTACATACAGGAATGTGGCCCAGACCTCCCATCGGATGGCACCGAAATCAAGACTGTCACCTTAGCCCTGGAGGGGGCTGCTGCAAGGTGGATGATTACGCTGTACAGCGAGAGGTTCCCAGAGCTGCGGAGTTTTGTCTGGTTCATGACTGTGTTTCGCAGACACTTTGAAGACTGCTTAGCAAACCAAAAAGCCAGAGATCACATCAAGATCACATCAAGATCAGGGCCACAGGGGGTGTGTGATTGAGTACATGGAGGAGTTTTGTGACCAAGCATGCTTCCTGACTGACTGGCCCCAAGACTGGCTGTTACAAAAATGACTTCAACAAAGATATCTATGACACTTGTGTTTCAAGGGGTGACACGCCCCTTCTACATGACTAGTTCCTTTTGATCGAGGAAGTTGAGATCAACCAAGCTAGGAACAAGCGCCACTAAGAGAAGAATTGGAAAGGATCTCCACCTGACAAACAAGAGCCCAAGAAGTAGCCAAGCCAGCAATCATGTTCAACTGCCTGCTTCACCTGCAGGAAGGAGGGGCATCTAGCAGTGGAGTGCATGTGCACCTGCCGCAACATCTGCTAAACTGCCTCCATGAGTTCGTGCGATCATGCTGAAAGGGGTGGAAGTGTTGTGAGTATGGAGCGGGGGGAGGCTCAGATGCAGGAGGAATCGGAAGAAGAGGATGGGGAGACAGAGGAGGCCGAGGCAAGTATTGGGGGGCAGGAAAGGGACCCGATAACGGAAGAGAATGCAGGACCTTCGACAGGAACAGCAGAAGCGGAAGAGGAGAGAAGTGAGGAAAGGCAGACAGAGTCAGCAGGTGAGGACAATGAGTGGAATTTGCAGGACGCCAGGACAAGGCATCGTTGGCGGCGGGAGGAGGCGCAGCGGCAGGGAACAAATGTGGTTGGCCGCAGGGTTGGGCACGGCCGCTGAGCCGCGCCTCGAGAGTAATAAAGGCAGGCCTGTGGAGAAGGGGCGGCATCTGGAGCAATAACGTTCGTCGGCATTGCTCGGTTTCCGGAAGGAATCTCGTCTTGTGACTCGGATTGGAACCCTTGTATACGACTTTGGACTTTGGCTTCGGGCTTTCGTTGGCATTCAGAACTCTGTTGGTTTTTGGACTCGGCATCGGAATCCGGACTTGGTAGCAACGGCGGGACAACGCCCACACAGCCAGCAGCTCGACGAAGGAATTCCCTGCAGCCGAGCAGCAGCGGAGGTTTGGCAGAGCAGAGACGAACGCAGGCAGCAGCTCGAGGCGGAACCCCCCCCGACGCGGCAACAGCGGATCGGCGGGGCGGAAACGGGGTAGGTCTGCAGGTCTCATCGGGAATTTCCCCCCCCACTCTCTCTCTCTCTCGTGGGACAAGGACAGTGGACATTCTCGTGGACCCGGGAGATTCCCCCTCCCGCACCTTAGGACTATTCAAGACTGGGGACAAGGGCGAGAGAAACAGGGCGGTTGCCCAACTGGTAGGACTATTTGAGGACTCGGGCGTATTTAGCCCCCAGCACTCTAAGGGGGACGGGCTTTGGCTCCCGTCGAGCCCCCCCCCTGCATAAGGGGTAGCGAGCGGGGCAGAACAGGAAGTAGTTGAGTTTTTTCCACCCCTTGCTGCCGAGGAGACAACTCCGACTCCCCCTGATGGACCCTCAGGATGGACCCTCGGGATCCAGAAACTCAGACGGTGATGAGGACCTCCTGGTAAGTGGCCCCATCACCTGAGTGACGGTTTCCATATAACTCAGTATCCCATTGGACGGAAACTTAAGTTAGCTTCACTTGTGGACTCGGGCTGCACTTGTTGCATAATTAATCCAGCCCTGTTGGAGGAGCTAGGAATTAGACAATTGAAAGTGCTAACAGCATTTGCCCAAGTTGATGGATCAATATCTAGGGGTATCCCAGCCACTTTTATGACTGAGTCTATGAAGGTGAGAATGGGGGCTCATGCTCACTGCACCACCACAGCTCTATATTAAACAATTCTGTGAATTCATTTTTCTAACTGAAAAAAAATGTTTCAAATTTACTATTACTGAACTTCACTGTGATTTGGTTTATCCAGAGTTGTTTGTTATGCATAAATAGTAATGTAGAAAAACTGTTTGCTGTATGTAAAACCAAGTTATTGGCAATGGAATTTGAACTTTTTGAAACAGAAACAAGATTTTAGAATGAATATTATGCTAAACGATGATGATAATTGATTTAAGCTTTCAATTATTGAAAGTTCTGTTAAAGTTTTGAATTATTAAAAGCTCTGTTTTAATTTTTTGCAAAAGATAATGACATTTCTTTTTTAATTGATATCTGACCTTTGTAATAAATACTTTTAAATATCTAGACACTTCCAACCAAGGAATGGTTGTGACATGAGCGCAACCGCTAGAATCGGTGGTACATCTGATGAAACTAATTGATCAATATGGGAAGGTATCGGGATTCAAGGTGAACCAACATAAGACAAAAATAATTACTAAAAATATGGCTATATCTCAAAAGGAAAATTTAAAGAAAGTTACAGGATTTGAAATAACCCAAAAAGTTAAATATCTAGGTGTAAATATATCCGCTTCAAATGTGAAACTATATAAGAATAATTATGAATTCTTATGGTCAAAGGTACAGAAGGAAATGGAGAGTTGGAAAAAGCTGCAACTGTCCCTGCTGGGTAGGATTGCAGCAATAAAGATGAATGTTCTGCCTAGATTTTTATTTTTGTTCCAAATGATACCAATACTTTAAAAAGATGAGAATTTAAATGACTGGCAGAAAGGGCTTAATAAATTTATATGGCTGGGCAAGAGACCAAGAGTAAAACTAAAAATAATACAAGATACAAGGGAGAGGGGTGGT
>JANHFO010000858.1:0-24881 GCA_032468095.1 Pareas carinatus
GGGAGGCTGAGTCAACCTTGAGCCAGTGAAAATCAAACTGCTGAACTATTGATGGCTAATGGCAGATGGCAGTCAGAAGAAATAGCCTGCAGTGCTGCTTTTAACCACTACACCATCCTGGTTCCTCATTAATATTCATTGTAGTTTGATTATACTATCTCTGTATTATATTTAATTTCCAATACTGATCCTAAGCATTAAAAAAAATATGGAATGAGTAATCAATTATCAAAATGTGACTAAAAGATTGTTGATTCCATGTATGTTAGTCTCCTATCAGCGCCTAACAGCTGTCATTATGCATCAGTTCCGACTAGATAGAAAACACAGTATGGCAATGCATTAAAAAAAGGTGGATCTAAAGAAAAAATATGAATCATCTTGCTCTTCTGGGTTTTCAGCATTAAAGTACAAAATGTAATTCCATCAGCTTCCTCATCCATCCTTCAATTATAGGTAATTGTAGGTCCTTCCACCTTTGTGCATATAAAAGTTTTGTTGTTCTTTTCATATATAAAAGTAAAAATCAACAAGATGTTTACATTTGTTTGCTCATTAAACCCAAAAGAAAAGTCTCTGGTTTCAATTGTACATTGACTTTTAAAATCAGAACACATGCTTGATGCCAAGTTTTCTAACTTTCGTGCATGTCCATCAAAGAAGAAGAAAAAGTATTCTCAGTCTGATTACATTTCCAACAAATATTTGAAATTCCCTTGTATATTTTTGACAGCTTATCAACTATCAGCAATACATAATTTTACTAAATATATATATATATCTTTGAAGATTATAATTCAATGTAAATTTCAATCCTTTTTTTCCACATACATTCCTATTGATCCAATTGTATATTATATTCAAAAACATTTGTCCGGGTTTTTTGGCTTAATTAAATCACCATTAACCATAATTCAAGCTTTTTGAGATACGTATGTCAATTTGATTCCTTGAATAAAGTTCTTACCAAAGTCCATATCTTCCAAAACTTTAAACAAAAAGAGCCAGTTCAAATTATCAAAGGCTTTCTTAGAATATCAGTGCAGCTTGTTTTTCATTATGTTGTGATTAGTCTGTTATATCCTGCACATTATTTTTTTTAATTGTCTTTTAGTTAGAAAATTCACATCGATCTTCCTGAATGAACTCCTCTAAGAACATTTTAGTTGTCTGACAAAATTGATGAAAATGATAATCATTGTTCAATAAAGAAATTGTCTATAATTCCAGAGAAAATGCTTTCCTTAAGCTAAAAATAGGTGTGAAATGCTATGGCTTGAATAGCTTAATTTAATTAGAAACTCTATGATGTGAAAGCCTCTGTGTATTTTAGAAGGTCTCTATCTATTCTGTGGAAATACATATTTTTTTTACTCCCGAAGTGTTTGTGAATCAACTTTATTACTATTTATTATCTCTTTTTCCTTTACATGTAGAACCATCTTTGGAACAATAGGATTTAAAGTGTCCTATCTTTTGCTAAAGACAGATGTCATAAGAAAAGCAACATCTACCCAGATCCAATTTGCTTAGTTAACTTTTGTTACTTACTGAATATTTAAGATTTATGTTCAGAAAATACCAAGATTTTTCTGAAGACCATGGGCATGTGGCATTTCTATAAGAGATTTCTGGATATAGTGCACCATCTAAATTTAAAAATAACTCATGTAGCCAAATTACATTCCATGGGGTTTTCTGTTACAACTTGATGAATCTTTCAGATAAGAAAAACGGAATAATAAACCTGATTTACTCTCTTTACAGTGTCACATTTGCTGATTTTGTCATATTCATCAGCACGTAATTGGCTTCTTCTTTATACTCCTCTGAATACTTCTGAGCTTGATTTATCTTCTCAATATTTTCTTTCAGGTTGCTTTCTAGACGTATCCAGTCTAGGTACTCTGGTGACGAGCTTTTCACTTTCTCCATCAAACTGTCCTGGCTCTGATGAACTGAGTAAATCATTTCCTGTATTGTTGTACTAACTATTCCTTTGGTGGCAACGTTCAATTTTCCCACCTGCTGCTGAGTCTGCTTCAGTTTCTTAGGGACTTCCTCCATTCCCACATCTAGCCAAAACCTGTATCCTTCCATACACACCTGGACATTGTAAGCACCTGAAAAACAAATGAGATGTTAATCTCAAATTAGTGATTAGGATCAATTGTTTGAGTCTCAAGAAAGTTTTGTATAGTGGCCAACTATCAAAGATATCACAATGCCACAAAATCTAATCGTTTCCACTTTATTTGTCAGGGACATCTGTGAATACATGTATTTATAGGTGTGTGTGAGAGAGATTTAATAGTAATTTGGTAAAATTAAGCCAAGATTAACCCGACCATTTCCTTGTAATCCTTGGCATAGCACCAGAGGCGTGCTCTTATGTGAAACAATTCTTGTGGATTTTACAGGTAATCCCTTGGGTTTTTTCCTGCTACTCATCCAGCATAAAATGATAAGATACTTGATAAGTCTCCCTAACAAATTACGAACTCATTTCTTGTATTTTGCATTGCAATTTCTCAAACATTGGGCAATTCTTCTTCTTGACATTCTTTTGGACGGCAGGCATTATAAAGGAAAGATTAGCTTTAAAGGCACATGAAGGGATAATATACAGGAAGGTAAATCTAAAGAATAATTTCACTGTGACATGCAATCCAGGCAGTAAAATATTCATCCAGGAAACGGAAATCTAAAATCCTTAGCATCTTGGTAATTTAGTGAGGCAGAAAATCAAGAAGCTGAATTGATCAATGTAAACAATTTTCTCCTACAAAAGAATCTGAATCTTGGATTTCGAACCATATAATTAATCAGTCTAGAATAATAGAACTGAACAATCTGTCTAGGAGCAATAACAAGAGCATGATATTTCACTATCCCCCCCCACAAAAACCTCATTGGTGAAAGTTTTAGAACTGAGCTGTCAATCACACAGAGGCCCTTACTTGAGGGCCAAGATGAATAAAAGGGGCCATGCTTCCCAAAATACTGAATGGAACCATATCATTGAAATGTAATTTAAATTAATTACATTTGCTTATTTATTTACTTATCTTACAATATTTTTATACCACTACAATGAAACTAATTCTGGACATGCATAAGTTAATAGCATTTTTCTTTCCAATCAGATATTTTATTTTTCTCCTATGACATTCAATATTATAGCTTGGGAACCACTACTAGGATTTCTGTGGTTGCATTAATGCTTTTGAGGGTCATGTACAACACTGGATTTTGGATGTGCAATTTTGTAGAAAGTTCGTGCTATCCATTATGCTGTATTTAAAATA
The DNA here is from genome assembly GCA_032468095.1 of Pareas carinatus. Classification (NCBI taxonomy): domain Eukaryota; kingdom Metazoa; phylum Chordata; class Lepidosauria; order Squamata; family Pareidae; genus Pareas; species Pareas carinatus. Next base: position 3,309 of record JANHFO010000858.1, read on the forward strand.
TGTCTGAAGGTAATAGTTGAATCACTGACTTGCAACTTTGCTCAATCATCTGGACATTCTAATAAGTTGTGTTGAAGGGAAAACATCTTGCAAAGGAGGACCATGTCATTAACATGTGAGCAAGGAGGAAGGCTTTTGGCCACCTCGTATGTATCACCACAGAAATTCAATCCCTTAAACCAGTGATGGCAAACCTATGGCATGTGTGCCACAGCTGGCACACAGAGCCCTCTCTGCTGGCATGTGCGCCTTCGCCCAGAAAAGATTTTTTAAAAAATTATTTAGCAGCAAGCCGAAGGAGAGACTCATCGCAAGCAAGAGTGGGAAAGCCTCCTGGGCCGCTGAGGAGCACCCCGCCAACTCCGGAAAAGCCGCCCGAGTGGCTGAGGAATTCCCCAGGAGGTGAGAAAGTGGTCCATTGCTGCCAGATAAAAAGTCAAAGGCAGATGAGCACATTTCCTGGGGGGCCAGACTGTCATGGGGGGCATCACCAGGGGGGTGGGAGTGTCACCGAAGGTGTGGTGGTGATGGTGCGTGTGTGCTGGCATTTTGTAATACATAAGTGGGCTTTGAGTTGCAGTTTGGACACTCGGTCTCAAAATGGTTCGTCATCACTGCCTTAAACTTGTGTGGTGTGTGTTTCTCTAAAAAGAAAAAAAATCTTAAAAAAACTAAAAACTATTCCATGGTGCAGAACATTGCCCTATTTAAGTGTGCAGTAAGATTGAAGTAATTTTTTCCAAATCCACGTATTCTTATCAACTACCAACAGTATCACTGTGCCAGCGGTATGTCAGATCATGTATTATCAGAACATGCTTTATTCCCAAATATTGTAATAATGATTTGATTTGTTCTCGTCAGAACAATGTCCAAAGTAGCACAAATGCTTTCTGCACAGTAGTAAATATGAAGCATTCATTTATAGAGGAAGCAGTAAAGGCATGCCATGTTCAAAGACTAAGTCAGTTGTGGATTCACTCCAATCATCAAAAACAAGATCTATCTCTGCAGTGGTCATGGTTGTCTGTTTGTGAGGCCTGATTCTATTTGGAGTATAGAGAGTATGATGGAGTATGGAGAAACAGTGTGAACCTAGACTGGGTCAGCCCATATCCCAATTCTAGAAATTAGAGTGGTTGAGCATCACAAGAACAAGAGGTTAAAGTATATTCTTGCTGGCCATCCTTCACACCAACATTTTCTCCTTTGGTTCTATTGTCCTCCAGGATTAATTGCCCACCAACTTACTATGTTCCTGCAAGATCTTCTCTATGCAAACAGAAAGGCTGCTTATAGGTGAACAGTGATAGGAATTCTTTAAGGTCTGTATAGCTTCTCGGAGAGACAAACAATGGTCTTGCTGCTTATTGAAGGTCTCAGCAATGCTGTTGAACAGTGCATCGAGTTCAGGCACATTGACTCGTTTCATGATAAGGGGTTTCCCCTTGTTGAAATTATCTAGAAAAATAGAAGCCACAGTGATCTTTTGAATGCAATGTCACAAATAAACAAGAGTCACTAAATCATTAATAGGAAAACACAGTCATTTCCTCTATTCTCTGCTCTGAGATAGAATCTTCAATCATTTCTTTGCCCAGGAATCAGATACAACATTTCTATTGAGGATAGAAAATTCTACCTACATTTTTTTCCTGTGTGCACTTACCTAGCTGTTATATGAAGATTATTGGCCCTATTGCCAATGAATTTTATGGGGCTTGGCACTGATGCAACTGTCTTTTAAGTATAAGGCTTATTACGGTCACACTTGTGATGTAAAATATGTCCAATTGTGGTCATTGGAGAATGAAGCATTTTATCAGGGCAATATGATTCAGGGAATGTCTAGTTTAGATCATGTCACAGATATTGGAGTGAAAGAATGATTTTTCTTTTTAGCAGTGACTGGTTGATATTTTAAAATACTGTACATCTCAAATACTGTCAGTAGCAGCTGTCATTAATTTTAAAGGGGAACTGGCATTCCAAATCTCTCAGCTCAGTTTTGAAAAATCACAGCCATCGCATTCGGAAAGTAACTTTATCAGAATAAGAAATGGAGCCCTAATTAAACCTTGAATTATCCAATTAAAATCAGGCCAGTGATTCTATGACAACACAGTTTAGATTACAGTTTATTTTTCAAACATGCAGAATTGCAATTTTTCTAAACAATGGAATACTTCATTCATTTGCTGTAGTATTTTCAGCACATTCCAGAAGGAAAGAAGGGGAAACTTAAATTTGTACATACAAACTCTACTTTCACTATATTGTATATATCTACAGCTGAATTAATTCTGAAAATGTTTTTTAAAAATCTCTTTTTGCGGAAAAAACAATTCCTCTTCTGTTCAAGAATGGTGGAAAAACATTTACTTCTAGAATATTTTGGAGAAGATAAAACAATCAGATTGAAACCAGCATTCAGGCTGAAACTGCATTTTCCACTGCTGATTCAAACAAGCAGATGGATGGATAAATGGATGGATGGATGGATGAGAGAGAGAGAGAGAGAGAGAGAGAGGTGAATGAGATGTGATCAATTATACTGTATATGTATTCATACAGTTTAAAAGTGATTTGAGGTGAAAAAAGCCTACACTTTCAAAACAATTTGTTACAACTTCAATTATAATTAATCACAATTCGATTTCTCTATAATATTAAAAATATTTGTAATTCAAAGAAAATCAAAACATTTAAATAAACCAGAGCTTTACCATTTCTAATCCTTTGATGTTTCCTTGAGTGCTGAGAATTCAGATGTTCCCTCTGTAAAAAAAAGAAGATAGGATGTTAAAAGTAAATCCATTCACCCTGCCCTCAATTTCTTTTTTTCTGTTGTCTGTTTTAAATTAGAGATTGCCAATCCTTGGAGTCAGATGCTTTGTGCTTCAAGAGCTAGATATCTTATTTTGTGGTATGTTACATCTATTATTATTAAACTTTTACTAAGTTGAGCTGTTTCTCTTAATATTATCGATGCAGTGGCACAGTGGTTAGAATGCAGGCTAACTCATTGCTCACTGCCAGGAGTTTGATTTTGACTGGCTCAAGGTTGACTCAGCCTTCTACCCTTCCAGGTTCGATAAAATGAGGACCTAGATTGTTGGGGGCAATATGCTGACTCTGTAAATCACTTAGAGAGTGATATAAAGCACTAGGAAGCGGTATCTAAGGCTAAGTACTATTGCTATTATAAACTCGATCATTTACTTCATAACTATTGGATGAAGTGAGATCCTGGGTTCACAGCATTTTGTTCAAGCAGGACTTTATTTATTTATTTGATTTCTATAGCTGTCCATCTGAGCAAGCGATTTTGCCTCTCCTACACAATGGAATGGAGTTCAAGCAATAGAGTCTTCTTGTTTTATACAGGCATTGAACTTTGACTTAAGGATTAGATTTCTAATGCTGATTTAGGGATATTGGGTTGCAATCCTCTGCATGTACTGAAGTATGAAACCCCAAGTATTTATTCATTTACAGGAGTTATGACTGCCAATCTCACAGAGTAATTTTAGGTGGCTCACAACAATCCATAAAAATGTTAAAAATAAAGGTATCCTTCTTCCAGGTGTCAGACCAAACATCTTGACAGCTTAAGCCCCATCTTAGCCCAATGCTTCAGGAAAGAACCAGATTTTCACAAATCTCCAGAAGGCTAAAAGAATAGGGATTCCTTCGATCTCAAGTGGAGGCTGTCCCCAAAGGTGGCCAGCAAGAAAATATGATGAAAGTTTTTCTTAAATTAAGCTACAACATAAGTAGAGGAATCCTATTATGAATTTAAAGCATAGTGTGATGTCCTAGCATTCTCATTCATCCTTTGTATGTTCCTAGAACTTGCTGCCCTTCCCCAACAGCTGGAACATGCATCATTGCAATTGGAGTATGAGATTTGGCGATCTAGGAATGTGTAGAAAGAACTTGAAGAACTGAGGCATAAGAGTAGAACAATATCAATCAACATTGATCAATGCTGCCATTATTGTCTCTTTTTAAAAATAAAATAAAATTTCTCAAGAGATGGCACTACAAATCCATAAACCAAATCAGTGTTAGTGGGAATTGCAGTCTCAAAGATTTAGAAGCTATCAAATTGACTGTCTCCAATATATATAGTCTAATTTATTTTAATTATTTACAAAAGAAAGGCATAAGATACTACTGCCATCACATTTTTTTTATGATAAGATAATGACACAAATTATATTACCAACAGTAATACGATTTAAATCTATCATTTAAAGGGCATGCACTGCATCTCTATTTTCTCTCTCTTATTAATTGTGAATGTATGCAAAACACATGGCCCTCTTACAGGCTTTCAGAAGGTTTGGGGTTCAAATTCTTATCAGTCCCAGTCAACAAAAATAATTGTCAGGAATGATGGGAGTGAATTCAAACAAGAGGACTGTTTCCCTACTAATGATTTATGCTGATTTCCAGCCGTGCTTGGTCAAAGTATACTGTATATCAGTAATGAAAACCGCCCTTTACCTAAGCTAATGGTTGAATGATACTATAAATCATTATAGGGGAAATGACTAAGAAAGGATAAATGATTTAGATGCCCTCCAAATACATGAGTTGTCCTACCATACTCAGTAAAAATGACTAATGATAGTCACATCATGACTATTCATATCAAAACATTGTAGGGGTTGTAGCCTAAACATCTACAGGGTGCCATGTTGCTACTCAATACCAGAGTTTCAATGGCTGCAGATACACACACACACCAGTTATGTGGTCACATTTTGAGTACTTGGCATCCAACTCAATTTTATGACTGTTTGCAGCATCCTGTGTTTATGTGATGATGATTTTTGATACTTTTTGCCAGTTTCTGGTGTTTACTTCCGGTTTCTGGCAAAAAACGGCCATTAAAGAAAATGGGTTTGCTTAATAAGTATTGCATGCATATAATGAAAACTGGAAAAAAAGTCATAAAATCAGGCGCGGTTACCTGGTGACCTACTTAATGATTGCCACGATTTATGACTATAATTTCAAGCTCAGTAATGGCTGTAAATAGACGACTACCTGTAGCTCTCAATACTAAGACCTTTTCATCCTCCAACCTATTCCCTGCAGTTCAGATTCTCTTACTCAGCTCAGACATCAAGAATCCACCTCCCAGCTTGGTTTCCCTCTCCCAAATAGGTTGGCATAACTTCGTTATCGTTTAGATTTTCTAACCAAGGTGATGAAGCTTTGGTATTTTTGCTTTGCTTTTTCCATTCAGCTTGTTGAACTAGTTCTCTTACCTCTCCTGGAGACTCGGTGAACAAGGGGCAACAGGCGAAGCAGCAGGAAAGAGCCATTTTTATCAAAATGAGATGGAGTATATTCAGGCACCTGCTTGAACAGCCCCAGGAATCTTCTTGTGTGCCATCAAAGCATTTGAAAGACTTTCAAACAACATTGCTCTTGTGCAATGCAAACCTAGAAACTTATAGTCATAAGTTATCTTTCTGTCTAGGGAAAAGGCAGTCAAAATCTATTTTTTCTCCGAGACTTGAAAGCTGTATTTCTGTTCATGACACCTCAAACAAGTCTAACTGGTTTCTCAGGAATTACCCTCTGCATAGCCCTTTCCACTGGAAAAGTGACTTCCTCTAGAGTGGCATTATTGGAGTGTACCATTGTTGAAGGAAGGGGTGTATAGGTATCTGTGTGAAAGCAAGAGGAGCAAAGCAAACAATGTATACCAGTGTGTTAAAATAATAACTGAGTGAAATGTAATTCCTCAAATCTTTGTCTGTAAAAATGGCCACAGATCTGCTGAATCGCATTCATTTTTTTAACCTTTTTAATATATACTTCCATCATGTTAAATAGATGAGCTCTTAATGTAGAATCATACAGTACTTGCTTTTCATTGCCAGTTCTCTAGTGCTTTCTTCTCTCACATCAAACAAGAGAAGTAATTTACAAGAATTGTTGTGTTTGTCTTTCATCATCACTGAAGAAATAATACTTGGGAAAATATTATTTAAAAATGCATGGCATTTACTTGGACGGAAGTCAGCCTTGAATTTTAAAAAGCTAGAATAGATATAAACAAAGATCTAAGTTTTGTGCAATTTCAACTCCTTGCCTACTCCATGTTACCAACATCAGTTGAAAAAAGAAAACATGTGATACATACATAGTTTATTGCAGAGAATAGTTGTTTAGGAGAATAGTTGCAACTGCATCTTGATGGGAAAGAAACCTGTAACTTCCTTGTAATAGCAATTTTTTCTCAAAATGGGTCAGGATTGAGATTTTGGTGAATGCACATCCTACAAAAATTGCTCTTCTCCACAGATGTATCTACCTAACATGTCTAGGCATACATGTGGCATAAATATCTTGCAGAAATCAACATTATATTAGCTGGATTTATTAAAATTATATGCTGCTTGATTCAATGACTTAATTAAATTAAATTAATTAAATCAATTAAGGCAGGTAATTTCGATTCAAAAACAGCTTTTGCTTTATACACACACACACACAAACACACTGTACTAATTGGGATAGCATATAATAAAAAAATAAATAAGAACTACTCTTTGCAGAGTTGGTCATAACATAAAAAATATAATATAAAATATAAACATGAATATTATGTTTATATATATGTATACAAACACTAGCAAGAAGCCAAAAGCACCAGCCTGAAGATGGCAAGTGAGACCTTGCCAAAACGTCGCCAAGAGACTCTTTATCCTACACAGGAAAAGACCCAAACACACCCACACCTACATACCTGTACCCGTGAAAATCTGCAAAAACATGTATACAAACGTGCATATTTTTCCTTGTAGATTTATTTTTATCATTCCAAACTCATGAGGATTTTTTGGACTTTTGAAAACTCTTGAAAATTTTTATCCTCTTTGTTCCAGTGCTATGTTTGTGTATTGGATGTGCTATATACTGTGAGCTTCAGAGAGTTAATTTTGATTTGAGTAGTATAGAAATCCGTTTAATAAATAAATATCAGTTTTTTCTCTCTAATTGTCTATTGATTCAACAAAGAAGATAAATCAGCTGAAAAACCACAATCCAATAAAGATTGAGCTTTATTGTCTTCAGCAGGGAGTGAGGGAGAGGTTTATTTATTTAGAAGTTTTATATAACCATGTATCTTACAAACTTGACTGGCCAGAGTACAATAAAGTAGTCGGTTAAAGCCAAAGTAAAGTAAAAAAAACATTTTGATACAATTAACCCAATTTTTCATAAAACACCAGAAAAATGCGCCAATATTTAACACATGATGTAACCAACTCAAGGACTTCCCATTTCCCTGGAATCTAAGCCCATTAGAAGAGCCATATCAGGGCCAACCTCATCCCAGGGGGAATGATGTTCCAAGGGATGGAGCCATGGCAGAAAGGTTTATCTTGATGACCAATGATGAAGCTCCTTGGCCAATGATGCCATCAACATCCCCTCCTGCCAGACCTGATGCGATGGGTATATGCCACTGGGGAGAGGTTGTCTCTTAAGTAACCTGCTTCGTGCCATCCCCTCCTGATTGGATTAGTATTTGCCTTTGTTTCAAAAAATTGAAGCTTAATTATGAGATCAATATGTGTGTGTGTGTGTGTGTGTGTGTGTGTGCATATATGTGTGTGTGTTCTACTATCTTATGAGATGGCTGTGTCTGACTATGCTGCTAAGTTACAAAGGGTTGAAAAGTATGTAATTCCTTCCTCTGAGTGAAATTATTGTGCTAGGTTAAACAGAGGTGAAGGGAGAACTACATCCTGCACCATCCCACATAATAGGGGATGAAGATGGGACCTCTCCCAGTCAACATCAATTGGTTATCTTCTCCATAGAAAAGAAGAGAAACCAGTCCAGGTGAATATTATGGACAAAGATATTGAAGGCTGCTGAGAGGTCAAGTAGAGCCAGGATGGATGAACTACCCCTATCCCGCTCCCACCAGAGATCATTCATGAGTGCGATTAATGTCATATCAATCCCAAACCCTGGCCTGAATCCCAATTGAAATAGGTCTTGATAATCTGCCTCCTCCAGCATTCTCTTGAAGCTGCCACGTGACCACTCTTTCCAACACCTTCCCTGGAATGGGATGATTGGAGACTGGATGAAAGCTGTCCAGACTACCTTGGTTAAGTGATGGTCCTTTGAGAATGTGGCACACCACTGCCTGTTTAAGAGTCAACAGAACCACTCCCCCTCAAGGAGGAGTTAACTATTGCCCAACTCAATGACGTATCCTCTCCCACAAGGTCTCAAGAGCACGGATCTAACATACAAGTGGCTAAACTTGCAGCTGAGGGAGCCCTGTCCAGTTCTTCAGGTTTCACAGACTTGAACAGGTTTCTCAGATCACCCTGCAAGATGCAGCCCCCAGCACTTCCATTGACTCTGCTGTAAGGCTGAGGTCCAACATAGAGCGAATGTGACCAATTTTGTCTACCAGATGCACAGGATACTTTTTACAGTGAATCTTTAGGTGAACTTCAGAATTACTTCCTCCAAGGAGTCTATGGAAGGCTATTGGTAGATGAAATACAGATGGGAGAAGTAGCTACATTTTGCCACCCTTCTCACCATGAGATAAGCCTGAATAGTTGTTACATACTTAACACTTACCAGACTTCCTGGAACCAGCAGCCAGCAGCCCCTCCAGTCTGTGTGGGCTGGCCTAAAAGGAAGGAAACAAAGGGCAATGCTAACAAAGCGCAAAGCAATGTCAAGTTAAAAAGAAGAGAGCTGGAGAGTTAGTTGCTGTTAAAGGAAATAAAGTTTTGTTCGTTAGCATCCTCCAGAGTCCAATCTCACTATTTCGTCCAATTCAACACCTGGTGACAAAGGTGGGATTTGGACGATTGATACGGCAAGTGCGGAAAGAAACAGGGCGCTACATGAAGTGAACATGTCTTCAATCCAACCCCCGACACTGTTCGACACAACCAAAGAACAATGGGATGCATACTTAATTCAATTTGATTTTTTTATAGACGCACATGATTTGCCCAATATTTCAGAAAAAAGGAGGAAGGCATTATTCCTAAGCAATTGTGCCCATGAGGTTTTTGATACTGCAAAGAATCTCGCAAAACCAGGCACGCTGCAAGAAATCTCCTGGAAAGACCTCATGGAAAAGCTACAAAGCCACTATGCGCCAGCTCCTTCAATATACATGAAGAGGCATGATTTTCTGCATAGAATGCAGTGAGAGAGTGAATCTTCAATCAATACCTGGCAGCGCTTCGAAAAGCCTCAACACATTGCCAATTCACTAATTTAGAAGAAAGCTTGCTTGACCAAATCATATTCAGAGTCAGAGATGTGAAGGGAGAAGAGATTACCAAATATCAAAACAGAAGGGGGGAAACGCGATGGTTTGTGGAAGCTAAGGAAACCTACCGCTTTAAGGATGCTACCTATTACAGCTGTGGGGAAAAGGGACACTTGGCGTGAGTATGCAGAGTTACATTTTCAACAACAACACCTACGCCACCACAAGAAACCCCAAAGATGTCCACACAGAAGCAAGAGAGAGAAAAGAGGCCGTCTTGGAAACCCTGTCCAGCCAAAAACAGCTCAGATACATTTAAGATACAAATTAGCAAGACAAAGGCAAACAGAAACAATAAAATACAAGCTGAGGTTGAGATAGATGGGAAGCGCTGCAAGATGGAGGCAGACTCTGACTTAGAGATTACTATAATTTCCTGGTCTTGCTTAAAACAAGTTAGCCTCACTTCACCAGAAGCCATTTGAAACCACAGTCTTTACAGCTAATGGATTATCAAGACAACAAAATACCTATCCTAGAGAGAGCAACCATTCCAGTTTCATATAAGGACTTTAAAGAAAGTCTGCAACTGACTGTCACAGGGGGACAACCACCAACACTGCTGGGGCTGGAATGGTTCGTGCCCCTGAGATTAGGAGTCACCGGAGTCTGCCCTGTTGGAAACCATTGGAGCCAGGACATCATTGCAACTTCAAAGACGTATTCAGTGACACCCTAGGCAAGTACCAGGGCACCCCAATTTCTATGGATCTAGACCCATTAGTCGCACAAATTAAGCTGAATCCCAGAAGAGTTTCCTTTGTCCTTAAACCTAAATTAGATGCAGAATTGGACAAGCTGATCAGGCAGGGTGTGTTAGTCCCTACTGATCATGCAAAATGGAAAACCCTCCAGTCACTCCAGTAAAGGGAGATGGTTCAGTGTGCACACTGAACAAGGCACTCCAACAGAGTGCATACCCAGTGCCAGTGGTACAGCACTTGTTGCATTCTCTAAGGCCAGGAAATTTTTTGCAAAGTTGGACCTGGCCCATGACTACCAGCAGCTGCCGGTAGATGGTGCCGCATCTGAGGTCCAGATGATAGTGACACACAGGGGGGAGGGGGCTTTCAAGTGCATAAGTATTGCCCCAGGAATCTTTCAGAGTGTGATGGAAAGACTCCTATACTAGATTCATGGGGTAATCTCCTACTTTTACAATGTGCTAATTACAGCAAAGGACAGGAAATAACTCTCTTCTAGACTAAGGGCAGTGCTTACCAAATTTAGAGAAGCAGGACTCAAATTAAAGAGTAACAAATGTGAAATTGGGGTGCCCGAGGTAGAATTCCTTGGATAGAGAATTGGCAGGAACAGAATTCACCCAACCACGGACAAAGTGAAAACAATCTAAGAAGCATTCAAACCTCACAACAAAATCAAACTTCAGGCATTCTTAAGTCTGTTAAACTTTTATAGTGTTTTTTTCAACCAGAAAACCACTGTGGCTGAGCCGTTACACATGGGTTATTAGCTAAAAACGCTATGTGGAAATGGAGACCCAGGAAGGATGAGGTTTTTCGGGATGTTAAGGGATTATTATTAGCTGATAGCTTGTTTGTTACACCTCTACCATCCTGCTTGTCTTAACCTATGACACCTCTCCTTTTGGGGTCGGTGCAGTGTTGAGCCACCAGTTGTCCTCAGGTAGGGAAGTGCCAATCGATTTTTTTCACCCACCCTTTCAGTACCTGAATGTAATTACAGTCAGGTCAATAAGGAAGCGCTTGCCATTGTTGCTGGCATTAAGCGCTTCCATGAATATTTATATGGTAGCCACTTTATGGTTGTGATGGATCACAAACCACTCCTGAAGCTACTGGCTGGGGATCGACCTACTTCATTGGCCCTCTCTCCCCCATTTCACACAGTGGACTGTCCTTCTGGCAGCCTATAATTATACCCTGCTGCACAGGTCCGGTAAAGATTTGGGTCATGCAGACGCCTTAAGCTAAACTGAAGATCTATTCCTGGAATAGTCCTGTCCTCCTGATTGAGTGTTGTCAACCTGAGCTGATGACTATGGCCCAGGTGGCCAAATAGCCAGTGACAAAACCCTGAACTGGGTGTTAAAAGGGTGACCATATAACCCCGTGGGGGAAGAATATCGTCCGTTCTTTACTAGGAGATCTGAACTCTCCACTCAAGTGGGGTGCCTCCTGTGGGGGAAGAGAGTAGTCCTGTCTCAGGCACTGCAAAGTGCTAAAATCTTTGCATGTTGGCCATCCAGGAATCGACTGAATGAAATCCCTGGCCAGGGGCTACATATGGTGGACTAACATGGATGCAGACATCCAGGAATGAGTTGTCGGCTGTGGGCCCTGCCAGGAATCCAGACTGGCATTACCCAAAGCACCTCTCAGGAACTGGGAAAGGCCCAAAGGCCCTCCAGTTTACAGCCGGGGCCCTGGAACAGTTTCTATGGGAAAGGGGGATCCGCCACACATTAACAGCACCCTACAATCCGCTGGCTAACAGGATGGCAGAACACATGGTCCATTCTGTCAAGGAAGCCCTAGGCAGGCTTCCTTGACAGCCAAAAATAAATACATTTCTGGCATGGCAACAAATGTCATGTCAAGCAAGACAACAGGGTGCAGCCCAGAAGAATTGCTAATGGACAACAAATTAAGGATGGTACTAGACTGCCTTCACCCAGCCTACGCTCCCAAAAAAGACAATCCAACAGATAAGGCCCAAAAACTAAATATAGGAGACAAATGCTAGTTCCCATGCTAGGAACTACACAAACACCCTCAAATGGGTACCTGGAGAGGTGGTTGACATAACTGGCCCTAGGTCCTATGCAGTGCACCTGGCCAATGGCACAAAATGGCCTGCAAATGTCCTGCCTATTTAAATGATTTCGTCTGTCAGTAGGCGAAGCCATCTAAGGGTTAGGGGTGTTATATACTTAACACTTGCCAGACTTCCTGGCGCCGGCAGTCAGCAGCTCCTCCGGTCTGCGTGGGCTGGTCTAAAAGGGAGGAAACAAGGGTTAACGCTGATTGGACAAAGCGCGAAGCCGCACCAAGTTAACAAGGACACAGCCTGCTTTTGCCGCTGCTGAGAATTAGCTGCTGTTAAAGGAAATAAAGTTTTGTTTGTTATCATCCTGCAGAGTCCAGTTTCATTATTTTGTCAAGTTCAACAATAGTGATTGTAACTCATATCCAATCATCTTTCATTCTTTTGCCAGCAACACTCTAGACATTTTTTAATTCATCATATAGCACTGGGAGCATTGGGAATGTTGGACCTGGAGAGTCTGCTCAGGCATGATCCAATCAAAAGCTACTGCTGTTTTGCTATTCCGTGTAGCCACCAAGGCTTCAATTGGTCCAAATAGTTAATTTCAAAATAACCCCAAACTCCCTCTGGAACCATTAGTCCATTAGTCGCCTGGGGTGGATCAATTCCATAGACTTGACCACCCTGCAAAGAGGAATGGCATTCAACAATTTGGGACTCACCAGTGAGCGATCAGTCTATGACAGGGAAGAAATCAAAATCTCCTCAAATCCAGAACACCCTGCCACTGCTCTGACAGAAAAACCAAATCAGATATATTACCACTGCTATGGATTGGGCCCTGGATAATTTGAACCAGGACCAGGACCATGAATGCCATGATGCACCATAAACTCCGAAGCTACATCTGACCTTGGACCTAGGGATGACAGGTTGTAATTCCCAGGTCACCATAAGTCCAGGGAATTCCATTGCCAGCCCAGAAATGGAATAAAGGAGCTCAGGCAAAGGATTTGCTACATAAGCAGGGAGGCTGGTACAGTTGCAACAGCCTTAACTGACCTTTGCTGGTACCCAACTGAAGAAACAGTGTCTCACATTTGGCAATTTGTAAGGCAAGGTCCCTGGATGTCTCGCAAGTATCTCAGCCACGCACCTCCCCTACTCTGGGGTTTTGGCTGGTGCCAAGCCCAGAAGCTGGCTGGGCAGATCTCAGTGAGTGAGACTCTGCCCTCCTGTCCCAGCCAAGGCTCAGTAATGCATGCTAAATCACCCTTTTCCTTGATAATTAAGTCATGGATTAAGGTGACTTTATTAAAGTGGTGAGTGATCTAACATTCACCACCAGCAGCTGACACCCTGATTATCCTGATCTATGAACAGAACGTCTAACAACCAATCCCTTTTATCAGTTATACGGTAATTGGCTGTAAGTCAATGACTACCTAAATGACTATATAAGGGGGAACAAGTAGCAATGGTCGAAAACCAAGCTGACACATGGAATTGATTGTCACACCCAAAGTTGTCCCAGAGTTGCCAGGCCTAGCTCATTTTCCTGTGCCAGGACATCCTGAAACCTTGCTCTGTTGGCCCACAATTTGTTTACCACAATCAACTCCAGGAGCTGGGGGCCATTTTGTTTGGTTAGCCTCAGCCAAAGTCATCATTGCACAGGCTATTGACCCACAATTTTTTTTTCTTTTGGCTGTTTCTGAGGTGAATTAGTAGTTTCTGAAAGAGTATCCCTGCCACCCATGGTACGTGGCAAGTCAGAGTTAGTCAGACTTTCTTGGATTGTGCACTTTAAAGAAAAAAAAGCTAAACATCTATTAAAAGGATGTGTCACTACTATATAAAACTTTCTCTATATCATCTCACAAAAGTCAAAGATTTTTCATGACATGGGTTGGTTAGAAAAAGAATAACTAGTTGCCAAAATGCCACCTCGGGTATCATCTGGGTGGCCCTGATCTTACCTGTACCTTTGGACAACTGCTATAAAAACTGTCAGTCATGAAAAGAAATTGTGAAGATCGAGTGAATTTCTCAGTGAATTTCAAGTTTTAGGGAAGCAGAAACATTTATCTTGTGCCCAACCCAACCACAGAGCATGAGTTCAAGAGAGAGAAAAAACAGTTCATAATTTGGTGATTTCAGAATTAGCAGTGTGGCAAAATGTTTATCTTTGCTATCTTCCTGTGTCTGCATGTGCCAAGATTGCTAAACTTATTAGCATATTAAGAACTTTTAGATTTGAGTTTTGTCCAGCGTTTGCTTCTTTTACTTCTTAGCCCTGATCTGTTGAATAAGAAAGGGTAGCAAAGGACATGGAAAACCAAAGAACACATTCACACCATGCTTTTTTTTTCTTGAATCTCTGTAACCTAAAAGAGACACTTCTGTATAAAACACAGCTGCAAACCATACAGACAATTTACAACTCTTAATATTCTTATTTAAGTAGAAACCCCACAGCATGGATATTCTTAATGATGGACCCCAATGGTGGAATGTCATTAATCAGATGGTAATGGACAGGAAGGTGGGTGGCTGCTGATAGTTTTGGACCATTTGAGATGGTTTTGGAAACATGCCAGCTTTTGTGTGTGTGTGTATTTTTTAAAAAAGGTACTAAGACGTGTTTCAAACAATATGGGCTTTACAATGTTATAAAATATAGAATTGCTGGAACTGTTTTTGAACTGGATTGATGCCAGCTAGACCTCAGGATTCCAGTCAGCTGTAACCTGGATTCAAATCTTTCTCTGAGCTATTCAAAGTCATGTGTTTCCCCTGATTTGTGCACTCCGAGTTTTATTCCATTAATGAGAGATTATTTTGCATAGAACATAATGTTAATTAGCAAATCCATTCCCCCCTCTCTCTCCCTCCCACCCCTCTCTTGCAAAAAAAAAGAGAGATTGCTGGGTTTTCATATAAAGTTCTTAAGATAAGCTGAACATTAACAATAACTCACAGTAATTCACAATTGTGATTGCTAGTCATTGTAGTCAATTATTGATAAACCTGTGAGAAAGGGTTCCAAATCTGTCCCAGGATACATACTATATACATATACCAGGGAAAGAGGTGCAGTGCTGAATCTAAAACCCAGCAAAGTGCGCTTCAAACTGACAATAGTATATTCAAGTTTTAGTCCATAATTCAGAATCAGAATTTATTTTTTCACCATTTGTGTCAGGATACACAAGGAATTTGTCTTAAGTGATAGTGCTCAACACCTACATACATGCACAACAAGAATGCAATCAAGATGCATTCATAGTCAATTTGAATATTAAGCATAATCACAAATATATTTATTTATTTATTATTTTTATATGCCGCCCCTCTCCATGTATTCAGGGCGGCTCACAACATAACAATATTAAATATTACATAGTTACAAATAGCATATATACATGGATTAAATTACAAATAAATATATATAACTACAAATCAAACATAGAGACACACACCATTCATGGTTGGATCTCGCCCGATCCTCAGGTGAGATCAACAGCCCCAAGCCTGCCGGAAAAGCTAGGTCTTCAAAGCTTTACGGAAGAGCACTAGGGTGGGTATGGTCCGGATCTCTGGGGGTAATTGGTTCCAGAGAGCCATAGCAGCCACACAGAAGGCCCTCCCCAAAGAACTCGCCAACCAACATTGTTTCGCTGACGGGACCCGGAGAAGACCAACTCTTTGAGATCTTATCGGTCGCTGGGAGACTTGCGGTAGAAGGAGGTCTAAGCATATTCATTCAGGTAAATAAGTTCCAGTATCAATAGCAAAGAATTGACAGATCACTCAATGGCGAAGCTTTCCTGAAAATCTGCATATGAATAACTAAATATAAAGTAAAAGAATGTGCTTCAGAAATTGAGTGTTCTCAGGCATAGGCCCAAACCTTAGAAGTTACTCGTCGCATCTAAACGAATCTACAGAAATTTTGAGGTTATTTGGAATTTACAAGTAGACTTTTCAGCGTTGTCCCAATGTACCTTTCTTAGCACTTCTGTTTCTTTCTATCCAGATGACAGAGCATTTGCCCTGTGTAAGAGTAAAAAACTAGTGTTCAATACTAAGTTCTCAGTATTAAACATGGGATGCAATGAATTAGACACATTGGGGTTTTACAATTTTTTAATTTTATTTTCCTCCTCTTGGGAAGAGGAGTCATCTGTGGACTATTTATGAGCACAGTGATAAAATAATCTGGAAGAAACTAGAAATATAAAGAAATATCGGTGTGGGTATCTAAGCAGCTATAAAGGAATGAAGAGAAGGGATGACTAGAGAGATCTTTAAATTACTAGATAATAACCCATAACAATAATAGCCATACTGAGAGATTTTAAGAAGTCAAACCATGGCATGTTAGACTATTTATTTTCAGGTGAGCACTATTGAGAAAAAGAACAGTAAATGAGATATAAATTACAAAGTATCATCTATTATATTTTAAATCAGAGCCATGGAAATCTTTTTCAGTCAAACCAACTTTGTTACTGCTAGGCATGTGATATTATATCAGCATTTCCCAATCTTAACCATGGTGATATCAACATTTATCCCCACACATCCGGAGGACATCAAGTTGATGAAATATATTTATATGAATATGCACACTTTTTGTGTTAAACTGCAAGTCAAAAGTCTTGACTTTGGTGTTAACCAAAGGTTTTATACCTTCCAGATTATGCCATTCTTTGTTCTTCTTCATGTTTAATACCAGCCACAAATTTTATTTTGCAAGGTTGTATAAAATCTAATACCTGAGGTTGTGTTAGATATAATTTACCACAGCTGTTCTACCCCTAGTAAAACTAGCCTGTTGGTGGGAAATGCCTGTCAAAAGACAAATGATAATCCCAAACATCTGACACTGTATTTCCAGGCTGAACATATTAATGGAAACAGAACATTCAGAGATTTTATATAATTTGGGTTTCACTTCCCCCCCCCCCATACTTCAGAAAGGAAGTGTCAAGATTTGAAATGTATGATTCTTGGTAATTGAATGTTTGACCGCAACCCAATAAAGACAAGATGGTTGTTAATCAGTATGATTGAAATATCCACATGTCCTTTATTTTTATAACAAATGAGAACACTAGTCACTATAAGAATAGGGAGTTAGAAATTTTATTGCAATGGGCTTTGCAGTCTTCAGTTGACTAAGCATAATTTTAAAGGTTTACTTTCATATAGATATTACAGGCACATTAAACTGGATGTTTTCCAAAAATTCACTCCTGTTTCAGCTGATTCTAAGCCAATTCATGCTGAAGGTTTTTAAATAAATGCCCAAAATATACTAGGCCAAATCCAATGTTATTTTCCTGTTTCCCATCATTGGAAGGAGGTATGAATAGTAGAAGCTCAAATTAATTCTACCTTGTAGACAAAGCTGTCTTCTGTTGATTTACACAATTAGCTTAGTAGTCTTTCAGTGTTTCTTTGGGTTTTCAGACAGACCTTATTCCCTGTAAGATGTCAGGACTTGAATCTTGAACTTCAGCATGCAAACATGTAAAGTACTTGTGACTTTTCATGCTACGACTTGCACTCTGTTCCTGTCTACATTCAGCTTTTTCCAACCCATTATCCTCTGTAAATATTACAGATATTCTGGGGGTTGTGGTCAATATCCAGTCTGGAAGATATCTAATTGGAGATTAGTGTTTGAATAAATATTAGGTTTAAATATTCAGTCCAAATATTGTTACATGGACAGGGCAAAGAGAAAAAATATTGCCAGGGGTCCTCAGGCAGACTAGAGTCTGCTTCAGCGATAAAATACTTCTTTCTCCTACATTATTCATATCAGATTACTACTCAACTCAAATAAGGTTCTTAATATTTCTTTCTTTGGAAAGAATACATGAATCCATGAAACTGGGAACAGGGCTTTGGGCCAGTTTTTATTTATCTCCATCTGGATATCATCCAGTTTTGTTCATTAATATTCAGTCAAATGTTTTGAAACACTAACTTCCCTGGCAGCAAGGATGAAAGAAAAGCTAAAATCCTTGGCAGATTTGGAGAAGATAGTAGATTACGTCCATCATTAGATTTTCTTATATTAGAACATTGTCCTAATGACAGCTAGTGGGGGAAATGTTGGTCTGCAAAGGTGGATAATGAGCCAGTGTTAGTAGTTACTTATACTGTTTTTAAAAGCCTCTTTGTTTGAAAGCTAGAATGGCTTGTTACCACTTTGTTCCTCATGGTCTTTGATATTTATTAAATTATTATATCTGATTCCTATGTTTCAGCTAAGGAACGTAGAGTAACATTTGAGGATGATGATTCAGCATTTTAACAATAGAAAAGGCACTTGGACTTATATATTGCTCCACAGAGCTTTATAGCGCTTTCTGGGCAGTTTACAACATTAGCATATTGTCCCCGACAATCTGGATCCTTATTTTACTGACCATGGAAGGCAGAGTCAATCTTGAGCACATTAGAATTGAAATCTAGGCTGTGGGCAGAGTTTGCCTGCAATGCTGCACTTAACCACTGCACCACCAGGGCTCCTCATATTATATTCAAATGATTCAAATCAACTGTACAGGATTATGCAATCTAAACGATTGTGACTTTTCCAATATTATTCAACGAGCTACACCACTAGGTTTAGTCATGTCTACCAAAACCAAGCTGCTCGGTCCTCCCAGTATGGTCCTCAGAAGAGAATCCTCTTTCTAACAATCTAGTGAGTTTCATTGAAGATAATTCTTTTTTAAAAAAAGAACACAGTTTACTAAGTTAGCAAATGTGCTAAATGGATTCCATGTTGCATGGAGAACAACAATGAATGAAGGTCGCTAACATTGTCCTTTTCCAAAATAAACTGTTCCTTTTGTGAGACAGAAAATGGGCTAATCAGCTAATCACTTTCATTTCTCTTCTACTGTGCTGTTTGCATTCAGGTAACATATCTCTTGACGTGAGAGGCTGGTAGGATGCCATAAGAACTAGAGCAACATTGGAAAGATTGCTTAGTCATTGAATCTTACCCTATAATTGATCATTAATAGAGGAGGAAATACAGACTTTGCTTTAAAAATAATTAAAAAGGGTAAGTAAACACTCTTTTAAACCAAGTGATTCTGAAACTTATAGTTTCAAAATGAACTCAAGCAAGTTTTGACAAGGTCTGAAGCTAAAAACCAGAAACCAGACTGGTCCATTACCATAACAGGAAGAAGTGGCAATAGTTTTTTCTACTCCAAAGCATGAGGTTATTAACTCTTTGCATGGCTAGATAGAAGAACAGATAAGTCTAGATTCCATGATAAGCAGAGTTTGTACTTCAGATTTTCAAATGACTTCATTGGGGTTGTTATCCAGTAGAAAGAAAAAAAAATGAAGAAAGAGGTAGTTTTCAAATGCGCAAAACATCCAAATTCAAATATGCAGAACATCCAAATATGCAGAATATCCAAATCTAAACAAACAGGAATGATATATTTAAAGAATGCTAACAGGCTTTATTCTTATTAGTTGAAACTAACATAATATATAGAGTGATAGAACCCCTGACAAATCTGAGGAAGATATAGTACAGTAGCTGACATGGAAAAATGACCAGTGGGTAGTGCTAATGGAAAGCCATTCCCTACTCAAGCAAGCTCAATTGCTCTTAAATATTCTTTCTATAACTTTGTGTGCCATTACATAGAACCTGGCAATCTTATATGTTATTGGAAAGTAAGAATTGCTTGTACTGCTGATTATTAAATTCTGTTTTACTAGCCAGGATGGGGGCAATTGAAGTGTTTCAGGATGCCATGTAAAATTGGGAGTTCCAAAGAACAGGTTCAATAGTTTCTACTTGTCCTGAGTCACAAGGGCATACTTGTAAAGGGTATGGGCAAGGCATTTTTCGTATCTTTCAACCAGGAGTTCTGAAGGTAGTGCATTGCGTCAAACTAAAGGAAAGGCCCTTCTCTGATTGGGAATATTAAGTTGTGTGAGGTACCTGACTGGTGCAAGGATATATCTTCGACTCTCCATCAAGGGAAGCTGAGCGGTATTACCCACATCCATTTGTTGCTGTGTGTCATACAGACATTGTTGGAGTGTGGTGATTCTTGCCTGCACATAGTGCAGAGTTAATAGATAAGTGGAGGAAAGTTCTAAGAAGGGGAGCTTGCTATAAATTGTGTGTTTCCACTCACTTTGAAACTTATCTTCTAATACCACTAGTGGTGCAACAGTTAAAGTACAGTTAAACTCTGGCCAAAGCCTGGAGTTTGTTCAAGTTTGACTCAGCCTTCCATCTTTCTGAGGTTGATAAAATGAGGACCCAGATTGTCGGGGGCCACATGCAAATAATTCTTACATTCTAACCTGTCAAGAGAGTGCTATGGAGCAGTCTAAATTCTATCGCTAATACCAGCTTCACCCAGTAGAATAGCATAGCTTCCCACTCTCACCATTCCTCATCTCCATCTCCATCTCCACTCCATTGTCATCAGCCTCCATGTGTAATGAGGTATTAGAAATGCAGTGTGGAACTTGAAAAATTGCTCTTAAGAATTTAGACTGGACAAGTTTTAACAGTGTGAGGTTGGAAGGTACTTTTCTTACTTGGACACAGTTTCTATTTCTCTTAATGGTTTTTTTACCCTGCAATAAATATACTCAACAGATAACCATATCCTTGAACCTTATTCTAGTGTTCAGCAAAAAAAAAGCCTAATATAGATACATGCTGCCTCTCATATTCTTTTTTTATCATGAAACCATTTAGAAACAAGGTGGATTTCTATTGCAAACAAGCCTCATACTAAAAAGGTGATGATGGGGCAATGACAAAATTGCAGAAGGCACAACTGTTTAGTTTGGTTATATATTTCATCTAAAGGCGGTTTATCTTGGGATGTTCCTTTTTTCATCAAATGGATCCACCCATAAACTGCTTATATCCCTAACAGTCATAGAACTCTAACAGAAAGTATTGTGTGTCTGGGAACCTGATATTCAGAAACATTGCTGAGAAAAAGCAAAAAATAACTATATTTGTGTGGGCTACAAACTTAATGCATTCTGGTGAGCTACCAGCCCAATATTTATTTTTCAAGATGTTATCAGGCTGTTTATGACAATAAACAATTGTGTGCTCAGGTGAATGGTAAAGATTTAGTTACCTTTCCAGGAAGATATTTAGAGAACAATTCAGGAGAAAAATGCAAACCTCAGTAATGTTTGGAAAGATTGCAAAAATGCATCCTGTTTGGAAATACGATGCAAATTCAAGGTAGCAGGTACTCGACAGATCATTTTAGAGGTCAGCAGAATTAAATAGAAGAAAAAGTGTAAGTTGATATTTTTCAGTCTTTTTATTAAGACAGGATGTGGATGTAAGGGATCTTCCATGTTACAAAAGTAAGTAAGTAAGTAAGTAAAATTTTATTTATACCCCGCCCTTCTCCCGAAGGACTCAGGGCGGCTTCCAG